>JACEGR010005157.1:0-76914 GCA_014170235.1 Listronotus bonariensis
AAAATAAATGCAAAAAGCTATAGCTAGGAATAAAGCCAAAACACATTAAAAAGAAACAGATAAAAACAATAATCTTACAGTGTACTTGTAGCAAAATATTTCAAACAACAAATTATTTGAGACCTATTTAAAGAAAAAGTTGTGGTTAATTATTGATGTTTTTTTTTGGGGTGCAAATCGATGTCAGTAATTATTAAATAACATATTTTATTTGAAATAACGTTATATGCCCAAAAATTTTTAACTTTTGGTTTTGATACGCAGATTTTAATTAACAATTTAAAATTTAAACTTAATTTACAGCAAGCAATAATAAAACTTTAATACTTGCACCAGACTTTCTTATTATGTTTTACTTGATTGCTAAAATAATATCCCTTTGTAATTTCTAAACAGATAAACACAGCCGAAACTCCGTGAAGCATGCTCAGTGCCTTGGGGGTAGTGACCTACATACAAACCCGTAGAGGCCTAAGCACAGGTGCATTGATTTGTATTCTGTTAAGGAGATTTAAAATGTATAAGATACGAGGGTCACAGGTAAAAAACTAGATTTTTTTTTTAGTTAAGAAATCAAAAAATTATACTTTAACAAAACATAACTACACTAAAAATAAACGGCAAAAATTTAATAAATTACTTTATTTTACAAAAGGAAGTCTTAATTTTTAAAACTCTTACTAAAAAGTCCTCTTATAAGCGAAAAAGTAATATATATACTCCAATTTTTTAATAAAAAGTGCCCATTCGTATATACAATTCGTAATATCTCCAAGAAATGTTTAAAACTTGCATGTTTAGTAAGGCAGAAATAATTTTTACGTTAATAAATCATAGGCAAGACAAAGCCACGGGATCAAGCATGTTTAACAGTGGAACCTGGGGCAGGGGGTCAATTACTGACCCTCCTGCCCCTGCAAATGTAGTTTTTTTGCTATAAGTTTTTAAATTCTCAAAATTTTTAAATATTATTTTATAACTTTTATACACGACATTTTACAAGTGTCTTCATGCTAAAATTAAGACTTGTTGTAAATAAAGTTGGCTTAAGCTACTGTTTTAAGGATGGGTTGCATTGGAAGTGTCGCTCACTAATATCGTGTTTGCAACTAACAACGGTCGTAATATAACCAGTGAATTACTAAAAAGAAGCTTGCAGAAGTTAATATTATCTTTAAAATTTCACAAAAAAAGCCGCCTGCTCAAAAAAAAAAAAGAAAAATTTCGCAATGTTAGATGTGCTTTAAGGGAAATTAAAACACAGCAGGTATCTTTCAAAAAATTTTTTCTTGTTCAGCTTCATGGTATAAGAACGATACACTAGAAATAATTTTATGTATATTATGTATAGGTCAACTAAAGCTGACCTTAATACGTTTTTAAATGTATTAAGGCATACAGTTGCCGACACGAAACTTGGAAATGCCCAAAGGCGTTTTTTCTAAATTCACATATACGTTTTTATTTCTTACAAAGTATTTTTAAAATGTAACAAGTAGTGGGCACTAACTGATCCTAAAAGCAAAAGGGTTTTCGTCCCCTTAATAAAACGACCATAAAATGAACTATGCCGATTAAATATGGAAAACTTCTATAAAACAAAAGGATTTCAAAAAACAATATTGCATTAGTAAACACAGATTCTTTTTAATTGATAAAAATTATTAGACATAATTTTTGATTATAAATACCTTTTCTTTTTACTATTTTATTATAATTTTTAAAATAAGTGTATTTTACTCTAAAGCAGATTTAAATATTTTTGGGCTACTCTGTATATCATTAAATTTTTAATAAAACCACATTTTGCTAATACAGTTTTAGACCATGCACTAACTTTTAAAAGAGAAAAAAATAAATTGCGGATAAAGAAGTTTCCCATTTGTTGCTCACTCAATGGACAGCACTGTATACGTGACTGACATATGATCCAACATATTCGATACAGCTGTCCATTTTTTTAACTACTTTCATGTGCAACAGACATCTCTAAAGTCGGCTACTCACTACGCGGTACTTGCCAAGTACTCGGGAAGTAGCAAGTAGTGTATACGGCGACTCGTTAAGACTTGGCAGAATTACTTGCACTTTCCGAGCTGTGGCAAAACATATCAGAAGTCAAAAAATCCAACAACTTGACTTGGCAATTTATTTAACCGGCGCAACGCGGCGCAGCGCGGCGCTACATGACGCCTTACTAGACAAGTCTGTCGAATTGGTGTGTTTATGTAGATAGTCTTTTTTAGACTTGCATGGTGTGATATTTACAGTGAAGTGGAAAAATGGTGCAACGCTACAGTCCTTGGATTTATATGAAAGAAAACCTGTCGTTTAAAATGCATCACATAAACAACAGAAAAACAGAAATGAAGTGTATGGCGCTTGGAAACGTATCAAACTAAATTTTTACAGAACATTGGTGTAAATGACTTGAAGAATAAAGGGCGTAGCTACCGCCGTATTAGCCGTATCAACCGTCCTTGGGCTACAGGGGCCGCCAAATGTCTGTAAGCAAATATTACTGGTAAAAAACTGTTTTCTTTTTTGGTCTTTATAATTTTTGGGGCCCTCTAACTCATTGTGATATGGGGCCCCTTTAAGATACGCTACGCGTCACTATTAAAAAAGAAAAGATATACTCGTATAGCCAAATTTGCCTATCTAACTACTTTTTAATTTTTACTTTTGCTTCTTAAAAATTCGAAAATTTATAAGTGGACGCGTAAAGCCGCGTCCACACTTGCAACAATTCGCCGTGGCGCTCCATACCGCATACTTCGCCACATAGCGCGGATAAGGACGGAATTCCCGTCGCTTTAAGGGTTTCGCTAATAATTCGCCGGTGATTCAGGGCTAATCGGTTTTTGGCGTCAAAGAAGCGCGCAAACAGGTTAGTTAGTTTGGACGGATGTTTGGCAAATTGCCTGGACGCGGCTTAATGTATACAGTTTACTTCGAACTCGACACATACTTTTTAATTATATTTCGAGTCAAGTTACTCGACAAATATCTCATAGTGAGTAGCCGGCCTAACTTCACCGCTACTTGGGCAGCTGACGCTAACAGCTTGCATATACTCTAGAAAATAATAGAAAATTGTAATTTTTAGAATTTTCAGTCGGAATAAAATACCTTTTCCAATCTATGCTTACCTGCCCCACTGTATTTCATAGGATAAATAAAAAACACAACTATAGTTATTTTTAATTGGTGTCATTACGCCTATTGTTAAAAAAACTTTTAATCCCTGGGCAAGTAATAAAATCGACTTCATGATAAAAACACTTTTAAAACCTTTTAAAGTGGCTTTTTTGACGTCTGTCTACCACGAATATTGATACCGTCATATATGGAAACGGCGTTTTAACGCAGCCTGTCATCTCAAAACCATAAGACCCATTGACATGTTTTGGGTATCGGATTAGGCGAGTTTTGTAACTATAATCTTTACGATTTTTGGCCCAATATTTTAAAATTGCATGTAAATTGTGGTAAACTTGTCTGACAAAAAAAAGTGATGCGTTTGCTCAGTCCGACACCCGAAACATTTAACATTGACAGGCTGTGTTAAAGCGCCGCTTTCATATATGGCCGTATGAATAATTGTCGTAGACTCGTCAAAAGAAACCCCTTTAAAATGGTTTTAATAGTTTTATTATCATAAAGTCAATTCCATTACTGGACCAGGTACTATTTCAAGATTTTTTCAGTTAATAACAAACATGTTTGGCTTTAAATATGAAACCCCAACGGTAAATAAATATTTCCGCAGCATTTCCGATGCATTATTGGCCTTGGCTCCGTTCGTTCTCCCTTTTCACCTGGGCTGACCAGGTCGGCGACCTAGTTTCGCGTCGCGATGCCCGCGACGCCGCGTAATATTTAGGCCGGAGAAAAGGATTCACCCTAATTGCACCTGCGTGATCGCGTTGCTTTGATGTTCAGTAAATCGAAGTTGAGAGCGCACGAAAGGGGTTGTTGTGATTTTTTATTTATGGGCTATTTAATTCAGTGACGGCTTGATGTTATTTTGTAAAGAAATATAAAAATCAGCTTCAAATATCGACTTTATTTAAATTTTTTATGTGAAACACCTTAATAAACATACATAATATTTAAATAAAAATAAAGTACTATAAAATAAAAAAACCTTATTATTACCAAAACTTAAAATAATTAAAATAATATATACAGGGTGGTCCAAAATCAGTAGCGTAGCTAGGCGTAGGCGTCGCCTACGGCCTCCCGCTTGGCGGCAAGGTAAAGGTATAAAATGTGAGACATGGACGTAACATAAAAGGGATTTTTTTGCTCATGTTACAATATTGCATTGTGTATAAAACAATATTTTTTTCTTTGGTCCTTAACTTTTTTAGGGTTATTTATTTATCGAGAAAAAGGGCCTTGCGGATTTGACTTCGCCTACGCCTGTTTTTGCTTACGCTACACCATTGGCCAAAATTCAACTGGAAAATAGCGATGTTAAAATATTGCGATTTAGATAAACTTACCTTAGTTCAATGTTAATATTAACTGAAATACAGGGTCAAAGTTAAAAAATATTTTAATATTTGATTTGTTTTGAATATTATGATAAAACTCGAAATCAAGGGATTTTTTGACAGAGCTATTCAGATCTGATGTTAATTTTTAGTTGTTAACTAAGGGACGCTACCTACACTACTTTGCATTTATCTAAAACGTCCTAACTCTTTTGTGTCTCCCTGTATGAATCATCCGAGTAACACATTAAACTCTCCTATGCCTTTCTCCACAAGAACTTTGTGAAAATCGCTCTGAGCAACTGTTTTCTAGATATTCGCCATTATGTTATTTAGTGAAACCTACAAATGCCTTTAAAAACACCGTATTAGCCATAACTACAACTGCCTCATCATAAACGAATGATTTAGTGTATTTAGTCATATACTTTTTGGTTGCACTAAACCACTTAAATATCTTGAAAACGGTGGCTTAGAGCCATTTTTACAAAGTACACCCTATTTTATGTAAAAGCACAAAAAGTTGGGTAGTTTTAAAGAAATTGAAAGAAGTGTAGGTGGCATGATCTAGTTAACACCTAAAAATAAACATTTATCAATAAGAAAACCCCTTAAAAACAAAGTTTTATTGTAATGTAATTAATATTATTGAAATAATTTAAAAATATTTTTTGAACTTTAACACCCCGTATCTCAGTTATTATCAACTTTTTTACTAAGGTATGTTTAGTTAAATCGCAATAATTCGTCGTATAACGTCACAATTCTCCAGTTGAATTGAATTTTGGCCCATTACTCAGGGTCCACCCTGTATATAAAAACTTTAACAAAGTTTTAAAGAAAAAGAGCGGTTTAGTATATCGTACACCTAGATCAAAACTGTAGTAACTCAAAAAGTTTCTTTTCCGCGGAAATAGTGATTGCCAAAATGCGAAAATAGTGATTCTCGCTACGCCATAAGGTTTGTTCCTACATTAGTCAGGAACAGTTTGCAAATCTTTAGGCTCATGCGTAGGAGATAAAATCCGTTGAATTTTGTCTCGTGCGCATGCTCTGACAGTTTGCAAACGGTTTCTAACTGCTGTAGGAACAAGCCTATATGCTATGATGTTTTTACAAAATTTTAATAAGTAAAATTCGTGCTTAGCCCATGTAAAATTTAATGAACACATACTCATATCTATATTGGTTACTTCTTATATTTTGGACGCATTATACAATCAAGCTATGAATAGCATTAGCCTATTAATAACACAGACTAATTGGTTGTATCTTATCGGGAATATAATTTGTCTCCAGATGGCGCTGCTAGTGTGTCAATTAATATGGTAATAAACGCTATCTAATTTAAATCAATAAATAATTACTAGGCTTAACAAAATAAGGCACAAAGTAAATGTGTAAGGGCAGTATTTAAACATGTTGACTGTCATGAGACACACGGTTTGTACCCTCACCTACATGTTTACCTCTTAAGTAGGCGCTTGCCTTTTAATAACGTAAGTAGGCGCGTAACCGAAAAAATCAAATAATCACTTTTTTCTTTTATTTTTCTTCTAAACTGCTAAATAATATTTATAATTGGAAGCATTTTCTTTCAATGTATGAATAATTAAATAAAAAGTTCCAATCCAAAATGTTTAAAAGAACTGGTAATACTGATATTGGCCTATAATTATTGCAGCCATATAATTTACCACTTTTAGAAATTGATAAAATTTTTGTAATTTTTATGAAGAAAAAAATCCTGTTTTTAAAGAAATTTCAACCTTTTCCTTATTTTAAGTATAAAATATTGTTAAATTTTGTTTATCAAATAAAATAATAAATAAATATTTTTTTAACCAGATAGAATACATATTTTTAGGCCAAAATGACATTAACTTGTAATTATGTAAACTTAAAATCTACAAAAAAAATAAGAATTAAAAAACTAAAAAAATAAAACAAATTTAAGTAAAACTGTACAAAAAAACTTTTTAAAATGTTTTTTTTGTGTAAGATAGTAATACTTTTTTTAGCCTTTTAATTTTATAACATCTTCTATTTAAAATTTATTTAGTACTTAGGCATTATATGTATATGATTAACCTTAAATGATTGTTAACTAAATACAATAAAAAGTAGAAGTCTATAGCAAACACAAAATAAAACCCAAAACAAAGTAAATCATCCTAAGGACTTGTCTAAATTACTTGATATATAGAATTAAAAGAAGACTTATTTTTTCTAAAAACAAATAACATTAAAATAAGGCAAAAATACCGGGTAATGCATCACCGGACGGGACATAGGAAATCCCATGTAATTTTTAATGGGGTCAATTATTAGCTCCCTAATTATTTCAGAAAAAATTCTATTGAAGTTTATTAAAGAGCATGCAAATCTACGTCCATGGTAAAAACTTTAGATTTTTCGGTTAAACCGTTTGCTAGTTAGATGCTAATATATTTTTAAAAATTGTTACATTATTTTCGCCTCATATTTATAAACAACAATAAAAATACCAGTTAGCGTGACATAACGTTGCCATTTTGAAATTTACTGCTTTATTATTATCAAAAAATTGTACAGTGAAAGGATTAAAGTTGTATTTATACAAACGAATTAAGTTAAGTTAAACTAAACTAGACTAACAAATTTTAAGAACTTATGACATTTATAATATTAGGTAATATGCTTCAACAAATTATTAATATTATTACAACAATTAATATGTTGAAAATAAACTTAATATTTAAGAAAATTTTCAAATATTCCTCCATTCACTGCTAGACAATAGCCCAGACGTTCATAAAATTGTCTTCTTACATTGGCTAACTGGTAAATTAAATTTTTTTTCATTCTGCAGAAATAGCATTTTTTAACTCATTTAGATTAGAGTAATTTTTATCCTTGTATATCATGTTTTTTGATAATAATAAAGCACTAAATTTCAAAATGACAACGTAATGTCACGCTAACTGATATTTTTACAAATATATTAGCATCTAACTAGCAAACGGGTTAACCGAAAAATCTAAAGTTTTTACCATGTACGTAGATTTGCATGCTCTTCAATAAACTTCAATGGAATTTTTCTCTAAAATAATTAGGGAGCCAATAATTTACCCCATTAAAAATTATATGGGATTTCCTATGTCCCGTCCGGCGATGCAATACCCGGTATACATAGGTAGGTTTTTGTGATGTGTGATTCTCTTTAAATTCCATGCTATTTGGAATCTTGCCAACTAGTTAAAGGACCCTAGATTAATTTATACTTCCATTAATATCTCATCTTGAAACCTAAAACTGTGTTATAAGAATTGGAATTCTTGTTCTCCACATCAGCAAATTATAATTTATTTATTACCCAAAAAAATATTGGTATATGATTTTTTTGCAACGCCAACGTTTCTTTAAAAGCCGGTGGTTTTAGATATAGGATTTATTTTATTTATTGTGTCTAGCTTCTCAGATAAAAGAAAATATTTTAAAATATAGAGTATATTATTTCAAACAGCAGGCTTAAACTAGGCTCTAACCCTTTTGATAAACTACTGAGAGTAATTAAAATGTAGAACAAAATAAGTCCACTCAATTATGGTCAAACTAGGGTTACTTTTATTAAACAGTGAGGACCTAAAGTCCGTCCCCTTTATCCTAAACCTGAACGGAATTCAAAGCCGGCCGCAAACATTCTACTTTTAATCCGACGATCCAACAGTGTCCGAACGTTAACTGATTTTTGCTACATATAACAGGACATCTGATTCAAAATCGGATTGGATTTATGCGTCACGGTCATAAAAACATATACAGGGTGTCCTGATAAGGTTGTCCTCCGGCGATATCTCGAAACCGTTCATCGCATAGCTTTCGGAAAAAAATATTTATAGTAAAACCGGCCTCGAGAAAATGCTGGAAATTATTTTCAAGTTTCTAATTCCGCCGCTAGAGGGCGTAAAACTAACAACAAAACTAAAAACACGGATTATTTAAGAATATGCCATATTAACTTATACCGCTGATAGTTTTGTCGCAAACTATGTAAAATCAGAAAACTTTTTTTCTTTTAAGCGTTTTTCCTAACCTGTCAAATATAGCAAGGTGGGGGAGCGAATGTACATTTGAAAAAATTAAATATCTTTCTTTAGGCTTGACCGATTTTAATAAACTGGGTCTTGTTTGCAAGAGCTTTTACCAGGAGCTTAAGATGAAATATTGGTATAATTAATTATTTTTTTGTTTTATTCCTGGAGACTGATTTATGTCAAAATTTTACATTTTGTCATTTTTTCGAAAAATTTAAATGCAATGGTATTTTTATTATAAGCTCATTAAAAGGGCATAAAAAAGTAAAAAAACTGGTGAAAACCGCATTTCGATATCTTAATTAATTCTCGACTTATTACCGAAAAACTGCATTAAGTACTCGTAATTTTCCCTATTTTAAGACAAGCAATGCGGCGCGGCGTTTTTATCGGAGTGCCGGGATGTCAAAATTCGAAAAATCACAGAAAACAGGAACTTCAAAAATGACAAGTGCATTGTTTTTCAGCCCTGATAAATTTGAATTTAGTTCTTGTGGATTAAGTTAATTTAAATTATGTCTTATTCTACCGCCGAGGCATACGATATGCTCGCCGTTTATTTTGAAAATTTTCAGAATGCCTGTATTGCTGCAAGACAATATGTCATCAGATTTCCCGAAAGACGGCATTTTAATAAAAAAGTGTTTAGACGTTTGGCAACCCGTTTAAGAGAAACTGGGAATGTGCATCCTATTCCTGCACCAATTAGACAACGACCAGCGCGAAATGAAGACACAATTATAAATGTTCTTGCATATGTAGAAGCGGATCCACATTTGAGTGTTCGAAAAATTGCAAGTGATTTAGGAATAAGTAAAACTACAGTTCACACCATTTTAATTGATCATAAATTGCATCCTTATCATATTATGTTACACCAAGCGTTGCTGGTAACAGACTTCGATCGGAGATTAGACTATTGTTATTGGTTAAGGAATATGCTAGTAGAAGACCACGAATTTTCGCTTAGAGTTTTGTGGACCGATGAGGCAACATTTACAAATACCGGAGGAGTAAACTTGCATAATATGCATTATTGGTCAGCTAGTAATCCTCACTGGATGAGAGAAGTTGACAACCAAAACAAGTGGAGCGTTAACGTCTGGTGCGGGATTTTGGGGAACAAAATTATTGGGCCGCATATTTTTCAGGGTCATCTAAACGGCGAAATGTACTTAAATTTCCTTAGAAATGATCTGCCAGGTCTAATGGAAGAGGTTCCGTTAGACATCAGAAGAACAATGTGGTACCAACATGATGGATGTCCTGCGCATTTTCTCTGGATGTCAGAAATCATTTAGATTATATCTATCCAAATCGTTGGATTGGAAGAGGAAGCCTCTTTCCATGGCCACCTAGATCCCCAGATCTAACAGTTCTAGACTTTTATTTATGGGGAGGTTAAAGGTATGGTTTTGAAACACGACCTACCACGCCAGAGGATATGATTGCCCGCCTACAAAATGCGATAAACCATATCTCAAGGGCCGAGATAGAAAGCGCTGTTCTAAGTATCAATCGAAGGATAAATCTTTGCATTTTAAGTAACGGACAACATTTTGAGCATTTGTAAATAAACTTTTTAATAAACTGTATTTTACTTCATTCATTTTAATTAGCCTAAGCCCGTAGATAATAATAAATCAGCTATTATTATCCACGAGCCGTGTAATAATAAATGCTGTTATTAAATTAATGATAAACAAATTATAAGGATAATATTTAATATTCGTAGAAAAACAAATTGTTTTCGTTGTCATGGCACACTCGACAAAAACGCTCCGTTGACTGCTTAAAGAAGGAAAGAATATGGGTAATGCAGTTTTTCGGCAATAAGTCGAGAATTAATTAAGATATCGAAATGCGGTTTCCACCAGTTTTTTTACTTTTTTATGCCCTTTTTAATGAGCTTATAATAAAAATACCATTGCATTTAAATTTTTCGAAAAAAATGACAAAATGTAAAATTTTGACATAAATCAGTCTCCAGGAATAAAACAAAAAAATAATTAATTATACCAATATTTCATCTTAAGCCCTGGTAAAAGCTCTTGCAAACAAGACCCAGTTTATTAAAATCGGTCAAGCCTAAAGAAAGATATTTAATTTTTTTCAAATGTACATTCGCTCCCCCCACCTTGCTATATTTGACAGGTTAGGAAAAAACGCTTAAAAGGCATATGGCATATTCTTAAATAATCCGTGTTTTTAGTTTTGTTGTTAGTTTTACGCCCTCTAGCGGCGGAATTAGAAACTTGAAAATAATTTCCAGCATTTTCTCGAGGCCGGTTTTACTATAAATATTTTTTCCGAAAGCTATGCGATGAACGGTTTCCGAGATATCGCCGGAGGACAACCTTATCAGGACACCCTGTATACATATTCGACCTTCAGATATTTGTATCCGAAAATCGAGTGAATAAAAAGTAGAATGTGTGCTATCGGCTTTAATCTGACAATAAGACAGATTATCAAAGGGTTAAATTATTTGTGATATGTTTGACGTGATGTTATATCTTTTATCGGATAGGATGGATGCGTCGTAGTCATAAAAACTTATTATCAGTCGACTTTTAGATAATTGAATCTGGAAATCGTGTCCAATCAAACTAACAAAATGTATAGGATGTGTGCGGTCGGCCATATTGGAATAAAATTTAAAACTAAAATATTAAAGGTCAAATGAAAACCTGTTGCACCACTATTTTTTATTTTGGTTGGTATTGATTAAAAAACGGACATGTTTTAACTATATAAATAGAAATCTTCAGCGTTACATAAAGTTTATGCCCAAAAACGAAATGTCATTTATATATACATATTACTATAATTATTAAAAAAAAAACACTTTTTAAAGAAATTACATGTTATAAGTGTTTTCGATTTTAATATTCCGAAAGAGAATAAAAGGAGAAAAAAGTGTTAGGTATAGGGGTTTTTCAAAAGAAAATTAGTTAGCTTACCTTAATTAGTTGGCTTAACCACCTTCTTAGGAATTAACATAGGGTAAAATTGTTACATAGACTTTTACTAACATTATCTCTACTAACTGTGGTGAACTTTTTATGGTATACTTTTTAAAAATTGTTTGGTAAAATACTTAAAACTACTTAGTTGGGCCCAACTCTAAAGACTAAAAGAGAAAGATTTAAAAAATATAGGGCTCTATTTTTTATCTTTATTCTTAGGAGTAGGTTGGGTAAAATTAAGTCAATAAACTAATAAACTAATAAAAATATATTTTTTAATAAAATGCACAAAATCGTTTAAATGATTTTTTTTTGTTAATTTATTTAAACTTACCTAACTAATCAATGTTTTGGTATTGAATGGGCGTTTTATTTTTATCCAAATAAAAATAGTTGTTTGCCAAAGCGCATTTCCCTTACTGACCCTAAGGAAATGTTTCCAAGTAATTTTAATACCAAATACTTTTTATTCTAACAAAAAGCCGTAAACCTTTGTTTTTATTATGGAATTAAAACTAAAGAACTTTCCTGCAATTAACGATACGGTATGCAGTCAGGCGATCAATGAAGCAGCATAATATGAGCAGACTGGCTTGATGTGATTCGAAGTTTTTGTTGAAAGCAGTCAACGATATTAAAGCAGATTGAAATTCATAGAAGAAATTTAAAAAATCTCTTTAGTAAAAGGATTGGAAAAACTGCAATTTTCATTATTAACATATTAACTATTTTAAGTTTTGCATAAGAAGATTATGATAAAAAAAATGCATTATTGAAAGAAACATGAAAGTAATTTATTAATTTATAAACAACCAAGCCTAAAATTTTCGTTAAGGCGTTTTTAGTTTTCGTTCTAGGGGCGACTTTAAAGTTTACAATCTCCAAAATTAGATTTTATGTTCTATCTAATAAAAAATAAAAAAGAACCTACCCAACTAACAGTTTAAGACGTCTTTAGTCGCTTTTACTAAGAATCACACGAAATTTAACTTTGCCATTAGTATAAAAGTAAGCTGTTTTTTCGACCAATTTAATTAACGTCGTAATGATTAAAACATTAACGTTGCACCGGAAACGGTTGTCCTATTAACGTCTATACGTCGTTTTCTAAACTATGGTCTTTAGGGTACTTATTTTGGGAGAGAAGCTAACGACGCTTTAACGTTGCCTGAAAGCTACTTCCATCGTTGCATTTTACACCGTTGATGATTGGTTGTAGCAACCTAGCAACGGTTACGGGCCATTTCGATTAAAAAATTAACCTTTACCTGTTAGATGGCACTAATATTGGTCTGATCTTAGTAAAAAATATGGTTGCGATCGCGACCACCTTCCGCCATTAAAAATGTGAAACTAGGAACAAATCAAAGCAGCCATTTTGACTTTTTAATGTGGAACAAAAAGAAAAAACATAATTCCAATAATTTATGGGCCTTTTTATTATTCTGATAAGAAAAAAAAGCTTTTATAGATGTAGCTATTATTTTAAAACATAATTTAATGTTTTTTAAACTTACAATGATTTTTGAAAATTGAAAATTAGCATATTGTCTTATGTAAACCTGCTTATTTTATTGGCGCGCTTGTTTTTCTCATGTTTTTGCCATATATTTGTCAGTAAACTGCAGTTCATTTTAAAATTTGGATGATATGCGAATAAATCACGGCGATTTAATCATCCAGTTTATGATCATAACAAAATATTAAATATAAACAACATCTTTACTACTCTGCCATGATAGTTGAGGTATAAGTCTACGGCGACTTATAAATGTACTAGAAGTTGCCAAAATTATATTTTAATTGACAAAAAGGTATCAATTTTTACTAATAACTAATAAAGTTTTCCTGTAGACGGCTTTAGCCGAGCAAGTTGCCTTCAGCAACGTTTTTACGTCGACCCACTTGCAGTAGTTACATTTGCAACGTTCGGACGACTTAAAAATCATCCACCAAATTGTTGCAATACTGAGTCGCCATGTAGGAATTTCAAACGAAACAACGCAACGTTGCATTGCGTTTGGCGACGTTGCGCCGTCCAATAATTGTTAGTTGGGAATACATTAAATATAATGCATTTTTTAAGTTTTTCATTCTGTTGCGGATGTAGTAATGACCTAAAAGTGATTTATTTAAGTTCAGTGCTAAAAAATACACGATTAAAAAAATCATCTTACTGCTGTATTAATAGTTGAAAATAGAGATTGTACACTTTGAAACTAAGTACTTTATGTATTTTGACCCTAGTGTTTTTTAAAAGTTAAATAACCCTAAATATTTGTTTTTAATTAATAAACTCGTCAAAACCACTTATTACATCTACAAATAATAATAGCTAAACTTAAACAACTAATGTCTGAGGTACGGAGCTGACGTTTTTATAAATTAAACTATGTAATAAATAGTAAGATTTAAAATTAATGCTAACAACATAAGAAGGTGATTTTTTGTTCATAATAGAGGGTAGTTTGTTGTATGGACATGGGGCAAAAAGTCAACCTTAGGAAGATATTGCGGTAGAGAGATGGTACAAACATAAGGTTTTTGTTAGCGAGGAAAGCTATGAAAAATGAAATTAAAAGAACATGCGCAAAAGGAGGCAAAAAACCACTTTAAATTATTTGCTTATGGGCTGCACTAGTGGCACAACTCAAAAAACATTATTTTTGTACTAAGAACAGGTGTAAGTACTCATTCTTTTTATCAGCAAAACTGGCAAAAGAAATATCAACTTAAAGGAAATTTTTGTTCAGGCAAACTAAAGCATTTCTTATGCATTTACCTTAGCAGTAAAAACTTCAAGCTCATTTATCTCAAAGCATAATTTTTTAAGTTATGCCGATAATAAAGCCCATAAGCGAATTATTAGGGATCAGTTAAAAATAATCAGAGGCTCTCGTCACTGGACATGCTCCAGTGAAAGAATATCTACAAAAATGGGGTATACAGGGTTTCCAATTTTAGTTGCAACTACGAGGTATCTCACTTATTAATAAAGACCCTTTTACCCTCCACTCACGGTTCCCAACAGAGAAACTAGTGGTGCCGCACGTATGCATCCTTATACGGTCCAACTGGACAAGCTCCAAACTTCCCACTTTCTTTGTTCCCTATCCCTAGAGTTTCTGGAAAGTGGAAACTGCTGCCCGCGAAGGTCTTTCCTTTTCCCCTAAATCTTTAAGTATTTAAGTCCCGTGTCTCCCTCTTACCTCGCTTAAGACACCCACGGTACGTTAGTATTTAGGCTTTTAGCCTTCGTGGTTTGTCCAAAGATAAAAAAAAACTCACAGTTTTTACAAACCTTAGCTATTTTTTGTGAATGAAAAATGCTATAAACAAATAGTAGGAGAGCTAGTAAACCCTTCGAGTTTTGAGTCATAGTACGACAATCATCACCTGGCGAGAATCAGCCTGTATATTCTTGAGAGTGTAAAACAAATTTAAAAAATCTGCTGTAAGCTATAAATTTTTCTGGAATTTTGTTTATTTATGGTAAGATTTAAAAAAAAAGATGTCAGGCGTTTTCATTAAGCAGTACCTGCCAGGCTGAAAGGTGTGTTATACCGGGTGCCTCGTCCATAACGAAAACTTGACAAAACAAGTAGATGGTCTCAACAACAACATCTTGCTCGTTGGCCTACATCACATGGCCAAAGACATAAAGACATGCAAAGGAGACACTGGGCGATCCTTCCAAGGAACTAAAAACTGAGGTCCTCCAACTGGAGCGCACTCAGCTAAGACAGGTAGTAGGACTTCTGACAGGACACTGTCATCTAAGGAAACACTTGCAAAAAATGAGCAAGTTACAATGGACCCATAACACGCAAGCTTTGCGGGGAAGAGGAGGAAACAGCCTCACACAAAATATACAACTGCATTGCACTGACACGCAAAAGAAACAGTCTATTTGGGAATATACATAGCAGGAACCCGCTCCCGCATAAACATCTTAGCAGAAATCTACTAAACCTAATAAAGGGCAGTGGACTTCTGTAACAAGGGAGGGGTACACAATAAGCCAAGGCTGCAGTGCAAACATGGTCGAATAAACAACCCCGCCTCAAACCAACCAACCAATCGGTTGCCTACGAGATTACTAACAAGCCTGGTATTTTCTTTAGAAGTGTTACACAATTTTGAATATTTGTCAGCTGTATGGTTGGATAGGAGGCACATTTCTAATTGTTTAAATTTTATGTGGCACATCCGGTTTAAGCGGAAGTGCTCTCAACTTTGCTATTTTAAATGGAATGTTCTATATATATTTTTGAAAATTTATTCTACAGGCAATTCCAACAAAATACATGTACCACCTGTTATATCTAACTTAATTAGTTTTTGAGATAATGTCTTTCGAAAATGTCATGTTAACCGCCATTTTAATCGAGTTATTAAAAAGCAAATGATGACAAGAAGGGGCAATTGTGGCGATCCTTCAGGAACTTAAAACTGAGGTCCTCCAACTGGAGCGCACTCAGCTAAGACAGGTAGTAGGACTTCTGACAGGACACTGTCATCTAAGGAAACACTTGCAAAAAATGAGCAAGTTACAATGGACCCATAACACGCAAGCTTTGCGGGGAAGAGGAGGAAACAGCCTCACACAAAATATACAACTGCATTGCACTGACACGCAAAAGAAACAGTCTATTTGGGAATATACATAGCAGGAACCCGCTCCCGCATAAACATCTTAGCAGAAATCTACTAAACCTAATAAAGGGCAGTGGACTTCTGTAACAAGGGAGGGGTACACAATAAGCCAAGGCTGCAGTGCAAACATGGTCGAATAAACAACCCCGCCTCAAACCAACCAACCAATCGGTTGCCTACGAGATTACTAACAAGCCTGGTATTTTCTTTAGAAGTGTTACACAATTTTGAATATTTGTCAGCTGTATGGTTGGATAGGAGGCACATTTCTAATTGTTTAAATTTTATGTGGCACATCCGGTTTAAGCGGAAGTGCTCTCAACTTTGCTATTTTAAATGGAATGTTCTATATATATTTTTGAAAATTTATTCTACAGGCAATTCCAACAAAATACATGTACCACCTGTTATATCTAACTTAATTAGTTTTTGAGATAATGTCTTTCGAAAATGTCATGTTAACCGCCATTTTAATCGAGTTATTAAAAAGCAAATGATGACAAGAAGGGGCAATTGCAATTTTTTACTTTAATGAACCCTTTATCCTAACTTAACATTTATTTCCTAATCTTTTTTGTTAAATATGCCCTATCTCTAAACCTAATAATTTTTAAGATATCAATCGTTAATGGCTTGGCTGTTTTAAAAATAGCAAAAAAAACATTTTTAACATATTACCATTAATAACTTAAAAACTATTCGGTTTAAAGTTATGGTATAATCAACAAAAAAGATTGAAAAATAAGTTAATGTAAAATTTTTTAAAGATTTTTAACTTAAATGTAAGATTATTTTTTATTTTAATTTTTAACTAAATTTTATCTTGACAACGGTGGCAGACTTGCTACCGAAACGTCAATTTTTAATTAGAATTTTTTGGGTTTTTTTATTTCGTTTCAGGCGAACGACCAGTTCATAGGGGTCAATAGGGCTGAACAGGGTCAGCTCATTATACCCCGGGACAAGGACCAAAGCGGTCCCATTCTTTCTAGATTGACTTTTGGCATGTACTCAAGAAAAAAGTACTCTTCTACTATTAAAATTATTTTTTTGTTTTAAGTTATAGTTAGTGTGTCATGACTCTTATTTAAAAAAAGGATAAAAAATATAAAAATTAAATTATTTCTTATTATGATTTAACCCTGCGTCACTAAGTAAAACAACGCATATTTTCGTCAAATATCGTGAATAAAAAATAAAAACAGTATTTTATTCCATTTTAAACCATTTATCAACGGGTACTTTGCAAATATATTTTTTTCCAGCACAAATAAATAAAATCCCAACATAAAATTATGCATAACAAAACGGAATATGATGTTTAAATACATTGTTAATTTTACCCTAAAATGCTTTTTATTTTGCGTTCAATTTAGGTCAAGGGTAACGTTTGCCGAATTTTACATGAAAGGGCTTGGCTTTGTTTCACTTTTCATGTTTGAATTTAATTAAAAATTTGAACAAAGCAACAAACACATTTTTAGTTTTTGGAATTGTTTAATTTATTAAACTGGTCAACACGATTTTGGGTCTGACTTCTACATGTTAAATTTTAGTTTCTCCTACGCCAAAACTTAAAAAAATATATATATTTTTTATTTAAGGATTGCTTTTGTAGAGATTAGAGCAAGTTTTTGGCAAAAATCAATGATTTTCTACAAAGTGTAATTAAATTGATGGCTAAAAATACAGGATATAATTCCTTTGCTTATTTTTAAAGAAAAGTTTACTTGAATATATGTATTATACCCCTTAACTTTTAAGCTATAGAGTGTTAAAATTTAAAAATAAAAATGGTTTTCTTATCATTACTTAAAAACTGTTTAAAATATTTTTATAAAATTTGACATTCACCTACTAAGCACAGAAAGCCATTTTTTAATGTAAAATATTTCTAAATATTTCCACTGGAGTATACTGGAGATTTTTCAAAAAATTATAGTACGGCGCCTTTTTCTTAATTAAAATTATTTTATAATCTTCATTTATTTTTAAAGAAATTTAATCTGTCTTTTTTTCTCCAATGTACCATTTTAGCGCAAAAAAATAAAAACCGTTTTAAGGCATTTGTGGTATAAGAAAATAATTTTTAACTAGTATGCTACTCGAAAACGATGCATCGGAGTAAAAAATGTTAAAAGGTCAAATTTGTTGTAAAATAAATGATGATTTAAACAATGATTATTATTTTTGGAAAGATCAATGACGTATCATTTTTTTATTGTATTTTTTTACGTTTGTATAAGCTTTATTAAATTAAATATACCTATTAACGTAAATCGAACATAAGCAAACTTTAAGAAGAGCCGCGCTTGTTTCTGCTCCGTTGGGGTTGGCCGCCTCGTCGAAAACCGAAGTTAAACATTGAGAAGCGCGGCTATAACTTGGATAGGTGACCAAGTGCCTGCTGATTTTGGGCGGCGGCACGCGGTGTTCTGCTCGGGGGTTAACAAACGGACCGAGCAGCAAAAGCATTTAATGGTAATTAATGTTGAATTGGGGAAGAATTTCCTTAGTAAACAGTATTGATATTTGACAAAAACCTTTAAATTAATGTTCTTCAAATGAAAACTTGCCTTTAGTCTAGTCAAAAAGTGATTTTTTTGCAAAAGATAATTTTTGTAATCGTACATACACATCATTCTTAAATCGGCACTATTGCTAACTTACTTATTATTGGAGATACGAAGTCAATTATATTAGTAAAGTCGTAGTACTTTTTTGCTAATTAACGTGCTGCCAACCGAAAAACAATTAAACATAAAGTTTCTGATTATATTACAAAGAATGCCCTTCTTTTTAAATAGAATTCCCCTTTATATAATATCACCATTCGAAAAATCTATTAAAGAGGTGTAAAAAGTTGTAGTACTTTTTCTGATTAACGTGCTGTCAACCGAAAAATAATTAAACATCGGGTTTTCAATTTATTACAAAAACTGCTATTTTTTAAATTGAACTATCAAACAGCTTTAAAAAAGAAAGAGCTTTATGAAAATACCATATTTAATATGTCTATCTGTTATTGTTTTGGAAATTTGACCATCCAAATCTAAAAAATAGTAGTTATATTATTTATTTTATCTTTGACAGTGAACTTATACTCTGTTTACTATAAATTGAGAAAAACACTTGAACAAAAAATTTATTTTATTGGTTTAAGAAGTCGGAGTTACCACAATAAAAAATGTATTTTTCCAGTATAGTTCCTCCACTCATAGTTCCCAACAGAGAAACTCGTGGTTCCGCGCGTATGCATCCCTATACGGTCCAGCTGGACAGACCTTCCCACTTTGTTCGTTCTTTTATCCCTAGAGTTTCTAGAATAAGGAACCTGCTGCCCGCGGAGGTCTTTCCTTCCCCTCCAAATCTTCAAGTATTTAAGTCCCGTGTCAACGAACTCCCTCTTACCTCGCTTAAGACACCCACGGTACGTTAGTATTTAGGCTTTTAGTCTTCGTGGTTTGTCCAAAGATTTAAAAAAAAAAAATTACTTTTTAAAATCTACAATAACAGGAGTTACTTACTGGGTATTCATTATCAATTTATAGTGGCCAAAGTATAGTGCTTATAGCTTAGAGCTAAAGATATATTGAATTTTAACATATTTTTTAACTATAAAAGATGGACATATTAAATTTGATATTTTCTTAAAGCTCTTTTAAATATCCATTTAATGCTGATATAATATACAGAGTGTCTTATTTAAAAAATGCCAGTTTAGTAATAAATTTCGAGGATGTTCATATTTCCGTAACTATTAAAAATTGTATATATCACAAGTAAACTTTTTTAAAGCTCTTTGATAGATCCTTTAAATGGAAATATAATATTTAGGTTGTTTTATTTAAAAATGGATACTTTTTGTAATAAATCGAAAACCCGTTGTTTAATTGTTGTTATTGGCAGCACGGTAATCAGCGGAAAAAGTTCTACAACATAACAAAATTAACCGAATTCGTATCTCTAAAAAAAAGATGTTAGCAATAGTGCCGACTTAAGATTGATCACCTTGAAAATGCAATTAGGTGGATTTTTTCTTCTTAATTAAACAAGATAGAAAAAAAAACAAACATAAAAACTTTATCTTTATTTGTTTAATCTAGAAGAAGTACAAAAAATTTTACACACATTTACATAGTCAGTGGCGTACTTTTTTTTAATATACCTTTAGTTAATACGTACTACGTAAACACCTGACCCACAGAAATAAATTACACGCAATTACGGAATAAAAAAACCTAAAATATAAATTATTAGCTAAATGATAACGATATTAATCCAGTATAGGTAGCTTTGCCTGAAAAATTAGTCAAGTACTTTTGTTTTTCGCGATCTTGACGGGGTTTTCTTATGAGACCACCCCAGAAGTGCACTCTTTTAAATAAAAAAATAATTTTTGAAATCGGTCTACAATTGACAGAATAATCGGTGTACATACATTTAAAAAAACATAGGTGTCAAACATATAACCTCCTATTTTTTTTTTTTTAGTCGGTTACAAAGGATATCGTAACTAAAAAATAAATTAGGTTTATATAATATGATAACTTCACACGTTACAAATATGCCTCCGTAAATACTTTATAGATTACCCTAAACAATAGTTTGCGTTAAAAAAAAAAGAAGCAAAAGAACTTAATAATAATAATAAAGTCTTAAAAGTTTTCTAACCAGTGATTTTAAAACCAAAAACTTAGCTTTGTCAGAATATTATCCTTCACATATATCAGGCTGTATTAACTTATTGACTGGACGTTTAAGCAAATATGTCCAAAGAGAAAAGCAGATAAAATTTATGACTTTCTTGGAAACTAACCGAAGTGAAAAGTTACGGAAAATAAAAAACGAATGTTATATATGGCAGCATCTCTGAAGACTTGAACAAATTGTTTTATTTCGGACGATTTATACCGTCAAGGTCAAAGATTAAATTCACTTAAGGGTCAAATGTCAGCTTTAAAAAATTATTCCTAAGTCATCTGGCACGCTTTTGGTAAGTTATTATGTGCATTATCTCTTTACGTTTCACAAAGAATGACTATTTTTAGTAGAGGTACATCTTAGAAAATATTTTATATGATAGAAAGTCCAGTATGTCAAGGCAACCGATTGCAATGGTGCAACAAGAGCCTTTTAGATAAGTAGGTAATGAGATCAAATGATAAATCTGGCTTTGGTTTGCATGATCGTCCAGCATGAGTAAGAAGGGCAATGTTTAACTAAAAGATATGATATTCATTTCTTTTATACTAAGGTAAAGGTATGATATACATTTCTTTTATGAGAAAAATGGATACTAAGCTACCGCTTATTTGCCGTTTAAATTTCTTAAATAATTGCTTTTCAGTTTTTTTTTGTCATCACCTACGCCGTACTGATGAAAACCAAAAGTTCGAAACCGGTCTACGGTTGGAGATCTCAATTAGCTCTAAAGGAAAAACCTTTGGTTAGTGTAAAATCTGCATCGCCACATCGGACAGTGTTCGACAGATGCAACCTTGCAGAGCAAGTAAATAACATGCAGTAAGGAGTTTTTAACTTTTTCGTTTTTGTGATATTGCCTTTAAATCTTAATATATTGTAAATTTTCTCAATTTTTGCAGAAAAAAATCAAACTTTATTTATTTTTTGGACTAAACAAAATTGCATATTTGGAAGTAATTTTTAATGCCAAACATCTTTTCGTTATAACAATTTGCGATATTAGCAAAAATACATTTACATACTCTTAGGCAAAAATTACATTTTTGGCCAAACCTCGTACATGACTGACACAATTTGATGTCTAATAATTGAATTTTAGGTTTTGGACCATGCAAAACTTTTTCGTAAAATTAATAAGAAAAAGTTTTTCATATGTCGCCAACTTACGTAGACACACTTTATAAATCTGTAATAAAAGAGAGGCAAATAATAACATACATTTTTAAGCATTTGATTGTGTATCAACGCCATCATTCTCAACTGAGAACACATTAGAACTTTACAAGAAATTTGTAGCTTATAGGCCATATAAAAATTTAAAATATCTTAAAAACTAAAACTTTTAAAAATAGGCGACTTTCCACATACTAACCCTAATTTTTTTATGCTTTATTTTTGGCAGTCTTCTTAATTAATTTATTTAAATGTTTCAAAAAGTTGTATATAGCAACTGCTTTTACTTCTTAAAAAACAAGATTCACGTTAAGAAATTTGTTTTCTTTTGTACAGGGGCACCAAAACTACACAAATGTTAAAAGGCAAAACTGTGTTTATTTTTATTAATCTAGCAAAATGTCAAATAAAAGAGTTTTTAAACTTTTTTCGGGATAATATATATATATATATATATATATATATATATATATATATATATATATATATATATATATATATATATATATATAATTATGTTTACCACCTTTTTACATAATGTGCCTGGTTTTATAAACAATTTATTTAATGTCAAAATTTTTTTATTGATTTAAATATAAAAAGGCAAAATTAAGTTAAAAGGTGTAAAATATAATTAAACAAAAATATGATACTAGTTTTCCTTTTGTTTTATCATGTCAAAATTCGAATATGGGATCCTTATATATCGGTTTTAAAAACCTTTTTATTTAACATTTTGCCGAATTATTAAAAATAATGATAATTTCGCTTTGATCCATTTTCACATTTTTGTAGTTTTTGGAGCCCTGTACACAATAAAACAATTTTCTTAGAAGAAGTCTTGTTTTTATAAGACACAAAACTAGTTGCCATACACGACTTTCTTAAACATTTAAAATTTTGGTTCACTTATTATATTGTCCATCCGTGGACATATTGTATATATCTATTTTCTTTCGACGAATGACGGTATTATAAATAAATATAATTTAACAGAAACTGAAATACACAAAAAAGCACATACGCTAGATATACGAAAAACATAGCAAGAAGCGCGCACTTTTTTTTAAAAATAATACTAGTATTTTTTGTTTATTATTTTTTAAAAATTATTTTAAATAATTTGGTTTAAGATGCTTTAGAAACGTGATTTTTAGTTTTTTTTTTTTTTTTGAAATATAGTTATTATTGTCATTAAAACGTTAAACTATTTAAAAGTTAGTATTTTGAATAAAAAAATACTATTAGTTAGTAGTTTGAATAAAAAATACTATAACTACGCCACTGACTTTACTTCATAACGATAAACTTTGGAAAGTTAAAACACGTTCAGGCAGGCTTTTGTTACCCACACGTGTTACGACTGTAAAATAAGATCTATTGTGAAATATCCCATTTCTCAGACGTAAAAAATGGTTTAATGTAAAGCAATACGGTCAAATTAAAATTATCTTGCACCATGTAGTAGCTAAGGAATTTAAACGTTTTACACGTTTCCCAAATTAAAACGGTATAAAACGGTTTCGTACAGAATAAAATACTGAAAGTAATGTTTTAAAAACATGTTTTTACAGTTTGTATTAGTCCCATTACACATGAGACATATAACAGGCCCTACGTCTGACAATAGGTTTGCATTGAAAATAATGTAATATTTTGTTACATTTTCCTAGGGACTTTTTGGTCTGCGGAAACCGACGCAATTTACGTTCACCCAAATTAAAAACTTACTTGAAGGTGGTTTCATTTAAAACGAAAATCGCGTCAATTTCCGCCGACCGACTGTCCTAGGAAACCGTAGCTTTTCACAGCAGTCGCGTATTGCGTAAGCGTCTCTTGTGTAATGGGACTTACTGTTTAGTTCCCTTACACATAAGACGTAGAACGCGCCCTACGTAACCTTTCACAAGCAGGCGGGTATCGCATACGCGTCTTATTTGTAAAGTGACATACTGGTATAATTCAGTTACACATAGGCCGTAGAACGCGTCCTACGTCCTATGTCTAACAATAGGTTTGCATTGAAAGTAATGTAACCTGACACATGCAGGCTAAAGGACTAGTACCTTAAATACTTTGTTTTTTTTTAATTTAAAAATGTAAATTTTAAAAATTTTCACCATTAATTATAATTTGCAATTATTTATTATTTCAACTATCAGGGCATGCAAATTTTTACTTTCTTTTTGATGTATGTTGCAAATTGTTTTTTTTATGTACTACATGAGATTTTAGTCTTTCTAACCCGTGATTTTGCACAGAAGCTGTATCTTTGATTTGTATAAAGTTGAGTCTTTCTAGCAGGGAAATTGTGTCATTGCTGTTAGAAAAAAAAGTATCTATCGCAATTGTTACAGTTTTGTGAAAATTTACTCCCATTCTGTTTCCGGTTAGAACGTTTAGGAGTGCAAGTACTTGGACCCAGTCTTGTAAAAATCCTTTGCCTACTTCGGACATTACTTTTTCAATAGAGAAACTTTTTGGTGAATATAATATAGACATTTAGTATAATATAACACATACGGTCCGCAAAACAAAGTAAATACCAACAGTAATCAAACCTGAGCAGGTTGCAGTGTTAGAGGATATGCAATCCACCTCCTAATCTAATCTAACAGTAATCAAGAAATATGTTTTTACTTTTGGGTACGCATAGGATTTAAGTAGTTATATCTAATAAATTTTATAAAAAAAAATCATAATATTATACATTTTCTAAGATTACCTGAAGAAAGAAAAAAATAAAATAAAAATCCATTGGAAAGTTATAAGAAGAAAACCGCATCTCGGGTACCTAAGTTACCCCGCACGGTCCCGGAAAGGTTAAAAGCGTGGGTTGTGTGAAAAGCGTTTTAAAGTTCTAAGCACTGTAAAATTTAGAGTAAAACGTTTACAAGAATCATGGATAAGGTGGTTACTTAAACCGTTGTATCTTCGTTAATTTTGATACGATTCATCTCCAATTTTTACCAATATTTACGTCTGGTACAATCAATGCGTTTAAGATGAAGTTGCAGACTTTATGATTAAAACACTTTTAAAACCTTTTAGGGAATCCTTTTGACGAGTCTACCACGCATATTCATACCGTCATATAGGAAAACGGCGCTTTAACTCTCGCAATTTTTTTGTCAGGTAAGTTTACTACAATTATTTACATGCATTTTTAAAACATTTTGCCGAAAATCGGTTTACAGTCACGTCACCCGCCTAGTTCTATACCCGAAACATGTGTTTGAGCCTTATGGTTTCATGACTGTAACCCTTTCCATTTTTGACAAAATGTTTAAAAATTGCATGTAAAATATTAAGGTAAACTTGTCCGACGATGAAAGTAACGCGTTCAATAACCCGACATCCGAAACATTTGACATTAACAGGCTGGGTTAAAGCGCCGCTTCCATATATGGCGGTATGAATATTCGTATGTACATAGGTAGAAAGGAAATTTAGAGAATGTTTTGTATTTTGTGCAATCTTAGTGCAAATATTAATATTTAATATTTGCACAAAATACAAAAAAATCCTTTAATTGCCTAAAAACATTGATGGTTTTTAAATTATTTTCTCATTCGGGTTTGGTTGACAACTAACTATTTAAAAATATCCTTTTGTTTCGTGGTTTTAGTTTCGAAGCGGGTTTCGAATTTTCTAACGTTCTTTTTTATCTTAATCTTAATTTATTATCGTTTTTTAATATTTCAGATTCAATTCAATTCAATTATAATACCTATTTTTTACACTGTTAATACCATTGTTAGTTCACATATTACACGTTACCTAACCAAACTAAATTTAAAAGAGAAAACAAGGCGAGCAGTGGTGCAGAGGCTAGCGTGTCAGCCTCTTACCGCAGCGATCCGGGTTCGAATCTGGAGTCGGACATCGGATTTTTAATAGCTCGTCACTCACAGTTGGCAAATGGCAAACCACTGTGTAGTATTCTGCCATTTCTAGGTAGTAGTTATTTAAAAATAACGTCCGTGGTGGCACTACTCGCGTTGTCTAAAAGATGCTGTGAAATGCAACTGTATGTTTCAGTGCTTGATAACGTTGACGGAACACAACAATATTGAGTTAAACATCCAGTAACCCGGCACTCACGGTACACTGGTATTTAGGCATAAGCCTTCGTGAGATGTCATAAAAATTTAAAAAAAAAAAAAGTTTATTTAATTATTATATTTTTAAAGAAGACTCCGTCGCCAAAACACATGACCGCGAAAGCGAAAAATAATATTATAGGAGTGCGATGTAGGCAACAACATAAACAACGTATTTACTCATTGTATTAAGGATTGCCTCTAGGCATTGACCGTGGTACAATTATATGTCTTTCTTTACCTTTCTGAATTCTCGCGAAGGAAGTTTTTGCATAATAATAGATTTAAAGGGAGTTTTTACATTATAATAGATTTAATATTTTTCCTTGTTAGAATTAATTGTTATAATTTTTAATTTCATTATGAACTAGATGGTTGAATATACAGGGTCTTTTATTTAAAAATCACATTATCCAGTCATTTATGGTAAAATAGGAAGGATAGAAAGCTAGTCATAACCGCATAAAAATGATTAGAATATTAATCCTACTGAGTTTTGTTAATATCGATAAGAAAATAAAAAAAATAGCAGTCAAAGAAGTAAATTTTGGAGACTCAGTATTTTAATAGTATTTGCCTTAATTCTAACGAGTGAAATTGCCTATTATATCTGACACTAAAGAGTCATTTATTTTCCATAATAATATCCGTCGTCGCCGGCTCATGTTTTTGTAGCATTTCCGAAATTATTTTCAAATCGTTAAACTCAATATAATATGATACAGAAGAACATGGGGGCGCCTTTTCGTTGACCTTGCAGGGTATAGCGAAAACTAAAACTAAAACAGATAGAAAAATCTGATTTGCACAATTTCGATCGCGATTTTTAAAACAAATTTAGTGGTGAAAGTAAATCATAGTTAAATTGATTTGTTTCGGTGATACAGAGTGTTTTCTAAATTGTCAAGTTGGCTAGGCACTTTTAATTCGCTTGATATTAAAAATAAAAAAAAGTGTATATATAAATATTACCCCTTTAAAATTGTAAAAACACTTTTTGACACCCTTTTATTATACCTTTATTTATTGACATAAATTTTGTAATTTATATTTTAATATAGTTTATAAGAAAAAATTATAAATGTTTCAAAATTTGAAATAAAAATAATTATATTTTATTTAATATTTAGGTTTTACACTAAAATTATCTTCTTATGACATAGCACAACAGATTACTAATTTATAAGATGGCGACCATGGACCATTTTTATTCACGAATTTCAGACCCTTTAATTTATTTAATGCGATATAGAAAAAAATTGTTATTACTTTTTAAAAAGTTTCTTTTTAAAACCATTAAAAAAAATAGAAGTATTGTGTCAACCAATATACTAAGTCCTAAATAAATTGAAGTTATTTTTTTGAGGTTATTTAAAAGAAACTACTATTATTTTAAATAAAATAAAACACACTTTATATTTGTAAAAAAATTGTTTGAAGAAGTAGTCCATAAGGCTGAGGAGTTGCAATGTAATTGACAAATAAAACTACTGTCTTTCACCACTAAATGTTCTTTATTTTTATATTTATTTCTTCAAAGTTTCAGGAACGTGTTTCGACCATAGTGATGGACATCAATAGCCCAGAAAAAAAACAAAGAAGTTCTTTAAAGAAATTTTAAATAGTTTGATAGTCGAAAGTATGAAAAATGAAAAAGTGGGTATGCATTTACAAATAAGCTAATATTTGGTGGTGGTTATTCAAACAATACAAAAATACGACAAAATTGTTTCGGCCAAAACAATTTTGTCCTGTGGTTACATTAAATTTTGATTAAATTAAATTAATCTTAACGTAATTTCTAATCCTAAGATGCTAACATTAATTTTAGATTTTAAGCAACTTAGGATTGGAAATTATGTATATCTAGTTTTATTTAATTTTTTTAAATTTAATGTAACTACATGATTGTTTGGGCCAAAACAATTTTGTCGTATCTTGTATTGTTTGAATAACCACCACAAAATGTTAGCTTATCTATAAATGCAACCCAACTTTTTCATTTTTCCTACTTTCAACTATCAATTTTTTTTAATTTCAATTGAAAACTTCTTTGCTTTCTTTTTCTGGGGCGATGATGACCATTACCAGTACTATGTTTGAAACATGTCCCTGAAACTTTGAATAAATAAATATAAAAATAAAGAACATTTAGTGGTGTGGTGTGGACAGACGCTTTATTTGTCGATAACAAAATTGTTTGGTATTAATATTGCTGGGTAATTTATTTAACCATCATGATGCCCCTTTGTCTTCTTACCTATTACTTCTCGTTAGATTCGTCTTGTCAAGGGTCGTTGTCTACTGTGTTTGTAAAATAACCACCGGAAGAGGCTAATGCTCTTATAAATGAGATGGGGATGTTGCCCGAAGGATCCCAGTAAACCATAACTTTTCATTTTTAACAGCAGCGAACGGCAATCATTCATGCTCAAAATAAACAAACAAAGGTGTTTAATTTAAAAATATAATTAATTTCTTTAAATTACTGACTACACTTAGGCAAAGTTAATAAATCAAAATTTAATTTTAATATTTGACACAAGGTTCAATAACATACATTTACATTAAACTGTTTATAAATCAAATATATTTTTTTGTCTTAAGAAACGTCCTTAAAATTCTCTTAAATCCAAAACTTGATACTAAAGTAGGAGAAAATATTAATTGCCATGTTAAAACAAGTAACTTCTTTTTATTTAAGTTTCATAACTTATTTTTATAATTATTGTAGCTAAGCAATGTCACAAAAATAGCTAAATTTATTTTAGGTTAATACTAATACAAAAATTAAATTCTGATTTATAACTCGGCCTTGCAGTTCTAATTAAAACTTTTGAGCGTTTTGCATGAAATTTATTTTAAAAATAAAAACACTTTTCATCTCTTTTTTGTCCATTAAAAAGTCATTGCTTCGGCAAAATATGAAAAAGTCATAAAACCATAAGGCTTTAATTAAGATGTTTCGAATATCGAACTGGGCGAACGCGTCACTTTTTTTTGTCAGACTGTAGCGTCTGTATAGGGTTTATAATATACAGTGCACTTTCGCTCCTAGCATTTAAATTGTTTAGTATTTTTTTATGAAAATTAAACGACTTTAGTCAGATAACATAATTAAACTTTTAGGCAAGAAATGATAAATATTAGTGTCAAACTAACAACAGCTGGACGCTATTGATAATTAAAATTAAGCTTGCAACATTGTTAAGTGCGTTAGCTTCGAGCCGAGACACAAACCCAGAATCGTTCTGTAAATATGGTAAATGTTTTTGACACTTTTGATCTAGATACCCATTTTTATCAGCTAATTAACCCAATTACAACACAGCTGCTCCTTAATAAATTAAAAAAAAATAAACAAAAAATTTTAAAGCTCCTGACGAGTACCTTATAACCCCAGAAGATAAAGTCAGTACCTTTACCTACTACAAAATGGCGGTACTTTCCTTTCCCAACATCTAAAAGACCTTAAGGAAAATACTACATAAGGTATATCTACTTTATTAGTTTTGGAAATATGGCTATCCAAATTAGGTATACAGGTGATTTTTAAAGTACCGCCATTTGGTGGTGAGTAAATGCATTGACTTTATATTGTGGACTTAAAAAGTACTCGTCAAGAGCTTTAAAATTATGTGCCACAAGACCTCCCTTTTAGATTATTATTTTTTCAAAATGGCACCCAACTCTTAATTTGACAATTTATATCTGTCATTTTTTGCCTAAAATTTGGTCTGTCTTGTCTTACCAAAGTGTTCAAATTTTCATGAAAAAAAGAACACTTCAAAAGTTAGAACGGGGGTTCTTGACTTTAGACAAACACTATATATTCTTCCAATTTAAACCAAAAAAAATGGTTTTTATCACAAATCTTAAAGGCTCATAAATTACATATTCGAGGAAAGCGTAAGGCTTCCATATATAGCGGTATGAATATTCGTGGTAGATTCGTCACAATAAACCACCGTAAATAGGTTTTAAAAGTGGTATTAAGTTTGTTCCAGCAAAATGTTGGAAACATGTTAGCAACAATCGTAAAACGCAAAAATTGTTAGAAACATTAGTCAAAAATGTTGGCAGGACAGTTTTCTGCTGGAGCGAAAAATAAACAAGGTGTACATAATGCTTATTCGTGAATACAAGATAGGTTATGTTAAAAATTATCAGCAATGTTTGAAGAAGTTTGCAAATCTTTCAAACAGTTTCCAATATGTTCCCAACATCTTAAAACTACTGCTGGAACAACAAATAATAGTATAATGTTAGAAACATGGCACTGCAAGCAGTATGGATTTCGCCACAAAAGATCTACAGCAGATCTTCTTTCCTTCGTTTCGCACTGCTGGAATAAGTCTCTTGAGTTTCTAGTTGAGTCCCAGATTGTTGCTCTTGATATATCCAAAGCTTTTGACCAGGTCTGGCTTGCCGCACTTCTTAATAAACTTCCCTCCTATAGTCTTTCAACTAAACTCTGTAATTGGCTCTCTAGTTATCTATCTGATGGTCGTATATCAGTTATTGTGGACGGCCATTCTTCAAGCTTTCACCAAGTAAATGCTGGAGTCCCTCAGGGCTCAGTTGTGGCACCAACATTGTTCCTTCTTCACATCAACGACCTTCTCTCGTCCACAACTAATTCCATTCATAGTTTCGCCGACGATAGTACCCTTTACTCCAGTTTCTAAACCCATCACTAAACCTGACTTGGAAAACAAACGCAGAGCGATGCAGATATCTCTTTCGCAGGATCTTAATTTAATTTTGGATTGGGCCGCCAAAAATCTCGTCCATTTTAATGCAGCCAAAACACAATCATGTTCCTTGTCGCGAGAAGAGTCATCAAATACTCATCCTCTACTTATAAGCGGCCAAGTTTTACAGAGCGAAGACACCTTCAATCTTGTGGGCGTCACATTTGGAAGTAACCTTAACTGGCATAAACACATTGTATCTATAGCCACGGCAGCCTCAAAAAAGCTTGGATTTCTCTTTCGAGCCAAAAAGTATTTCTTCCCTTCTAATTTATACACTTTAAATGTGTCCCAAATCCGACCTCCCTTGGAATATTGTTCTCATATCTGGGGCATGGCGTCCCCCTAACCCTAAGCATTTTTGATTCTATTCAAAGAAGACCTATTTGTCTCAATAATAATCCTTCACTTACAGAAAGGCTTCCCTTTCTTGCCCATCGTCGGGCTGTGGGGGATTTATCGCTTTTTTATAGGGACTTTCATGGCTTCTGCTCTGTCCAGTATAGCTCCTCCACTAACGGTTCCCAAGTCGGTTGAATTGGCAAAGTAGCATTTAGCAACAAAAAAATAATAAAACATCGGGTTTTAAATTTATTGCAAAAAATAAACTACTTTTTTAATTATATACCCTTTATATTATATTACTATTCAAAAGATCTATCAAAGATTATTAAAAAATGTACCCAATCCAGTTTTCAATAGTTTCGGAAATGTGGCTATTCTCGAACTCGATAGCAAACTGCATTTTAGAAATAGATCACTCTGTATATTGCATTACCCTTAAATAGATATTTTTAAAAAATTTTAAGAAAATGCCGCATTTCATATATCTTTCTCTTGTAGTTTTGGAAATATTGCCATTCAAATCTAAAAAATAGTGGTATATAATGTTTATTTTATCTTTGACACCAAACTTATTGCTTGTAGCTTAAAGCTGTAATAATATAATAAAAAATTAACATCGTTTTCAGATTTGGGTTGCCATATTTTCCAAAATATATTAGATAAACATATCAAATATGGTATTTTCTTAAAGCTCCTTAAAATATCTATTTAATGGTGATGTAATATACTGGGTGCTCTATTTAAAATGTAAGTTTACTATAAAATTTCCAGAGATGGTCATATTTCGAAAACAAATAAAAATAGGATATTATCCATAAAGACTTTTTTAATGGTTTTTAATAGATCTTTCGAATAGTGATATAATACACAGGGTGTTTCATTAAAAAATAAATCGAAAACCCGATGTCTAATTGATTTTTTTGTTGGCAGCACATAAATAAGCTGAAAAATGCTATTTCTTTGCTAATTTAACCAACATCTTATCCTCAATTATAAGGAAGTTAGCAATAGTGCCGACTTAAATTTTTTTACCCTGTATGGTCGTTTAATACCAAATAAAGGTTTGTATAATTAATTTTAAAATATTTTCTTCTTTTTGAATAAAAATTAAATTAGGTCGGCTAAACTTTTAATCTTACCATTTCCGCCATTGCCCTGTTCGAATAAAATATTCCGTAAAAGGTCGTTGACATTACTTGTAAACCAGCAGCCGAAAACGGTCACTGTCCTCAGAAGTGGGATTAGGATTATACTCAGGCTTTCTTTGAGATCCATTACTTTTCATTTTCAACAGAGGCGGAAGTACATTTTTGAAAAAGCCACGGATCGTTTATTCGAGAAATAAATTTGAGTTTATCGTATTTGCATTCAAGCAAAATCATTTTAATGGGTTATAACAAATTAGACATTTTTAGAAAAGCAAGATTTTTTTTTTTACTTTTTTAAAAATATTTTTTTTGGAAATGAAAACTTCGGTAATTATCTAGAAAGTGGGTCTTCTCCGACTTTGACGAAATTTGCGCCCCCAGAAATCTCGGGGGCGCTCATCTAGAATCTGTATTTTTTTTATGTTTTAACATTTGTTCCCGAGATATCCATCATCAAGTTGAAAATCAAACTAATTTTAATTTTACTTTATTTTTCTCGTTTTTGCACACAATTCTTGATTTTGAGCTAAAGTGGAACAAATATTTGACTTTCACCTTTTAAAATCCCATTTTCTACGTATTTAAACACTTTTTTTTAATTCAATTGCATAGCTTTAGCAGTGTGTTGCATGGCTAGCTGCGTTTGAGCAGTGTTTGCATGGCTAGCTGCGTTTTTACGCAATTTATTTGATAAAAGGTGTAAAATACATAGAAAACGGGGTTTTAAAGGTGAAAATCAAATATCGTTGTCCAGATTAGCTTTAAATTAAGAATTTTGTGTAAAAAGAAAGGGAAATATAGTAAAATAGAATTAGTTTGATTTTTTACCTTGATGATAGATATCTCGGGAACAAAACGTTTTAAAAATAATTCTTTTAGATTTGTTATCAGTGTCCCAAAAACTTCCGTATGCCAAAAAGGAGTTGCTTGCACTTTTTAAACAATTACCAAAACTTCTTCCGCATCTGACATAGGGCGTCAAAAGAGGATGGTTGATATAGGTCATTTTTTACCTGCCATCAGCCACTCAATCTGACATTTTTAATTTATATGACAGAAATAACACACAATATTTTAAATAAAAATTTATTAGGATACAAAGGATACATAATTATGTAAGTTTAAGTATTTATAAATTTAAAGTTACTATTGCCACTTATCTTAACAGCCAAATCAACTATAATTAGGACAATAATGATTAATTTTTTTTTTAAATCTTAAAAATAATGAATTTTTGCAAATAATAAAAACAGACACTTTGAACCATTGGTTTATGAATCTTCGAAGAGGGAATCATTTCTTTCAGAATATTTATTATATCATTAGGCTTCAGCCTCTCTCTAACATACTGCTCAATGTGTTGTTTCGCATATAGCTTACTTCCACGGTAGTTAGCAAGGAATTAAGCTAGGCGGTGGGCAGCTCAAGTTTCTAAACATGTCGATTGCTCCACATTTAGTGGCGGCATTTTAAAGAAAGTTACAAGACGTCTAGAAAGAGCGACAGTAAAGAGAAAAGTGGACAGCGGAAATATATATATATATATATATATATATATATATATATATATATATCACACACATATATTCTAGGGTAATAGTACTAGTCCAGGAGCTTTAAAATGATGTACCATTTGACCCCCTTTCCCATTAAAACTTTTTGACGTTCGTGTTGGTGAGGGAGGGGATAACCCTAAACAAGTAAATTCTGACACAAAAATATGCCTCCCTTAAATTAAAAATTGACGTGTTTTAAGATTTTTATATAAGTGTACAAATAACTGGAATTATTAAGGGTGGATCTTTCTAACTGGAATGCACTGTATATTTTTAAATGTTACAGAATGTACCAAAAAAAAATTAAAGTTTAAAATTTAAAAATGTATTTCACAGCTTTATTTATAAAATCAAAGAAACAAAATGTACCAATATATTAGTACTGTCATGTATAATGAAAAATAAAAATTGACATTATACAGGGCCACTCAAAAATTTTAAAACCCATTTTTTTTTTAAATTGGTGGTAGCCTTAACCTAATTTTTAAGCAACCCCATGGCAATACCTTTGTTTAAATACTATCTTTAATATAAAAACAGTCCTTATCCGGTGAACAGATAAGTAAAGGACGCTTCCTATTCGGATCTTAGGCTACTAGCTGTCTGCTGTCTAGATAAGATAAAGCTTAAACAAGGTAATATTAAAAATATATTTGTGATTCGTCGTGGGCAAGGGCCCTTGTTTTCATTTTAAAAAATGAAATCTAAGTATTTTAAGCCCATGCTACACGAAATGCGAATAATCTGCATTAAGAACACGAGTAAGAACCACTGTGTAAAAATAACATAAGAAATCAAATTTTAAAGTTTGATCCCATAGTTCTGAAACACCCTGTATAGTGTATCCACGGATGGACTTACCAATACCTGTAAAAAAAATATTTTTAATATTTCGTACAAAAGTTATTTTGTATAAAACATTTTAGCCCTGTCTAAAATGCTAGAAGCTATAATAAAATTCACCGTAGGATATACAGGGGTAATTCAAAATAGCGAAAATATAACTTAAAAAAATAAAAGAAATTAAAAACATATTTTGAGACAACTAAATTAAAAGCGAAAAAATGTGATCAAAAGTATCTATATATTTTTTTGCGATGGGTTATGGTTTCTTGAGAAAATTAAGGGTAATGATACAAAAACAAAAATTAAAAAAAAAATCAATTAGGTGTAAAAACCAATATTTTTTAGAATAAGAGAGAGAGAGAGAGAGAATTTGTGAATTATATGAGGCGCGTCAGTAACTGGGACTATTTGGCGCCTTCAATTATGTTTATTTTAAAGTTTGTATCTAGATTTTTGCGTATAGCTGTATTTCTTTAAGAAAATTAACAATGTTTTTAATGTTCTGGGTGGAAGGAGCAAGTGCAGATTTCAAATTTGTATCATTAATCTTATGTTTTTTCCGTTGTGGCCTTAGTTCGTTGCAGGTTATAAAAATGTGCTTAATGGTGAGTGTTTGGTTACATTTGTCACATGTTGGTGGGTCTTCAGATCGAAGTAAGTAGGAATGCGTGAGCCAGGAGTGGCCAATCATCAATCGATGGATCACTGTTTGCTCTCTTCTGTTCAGACCAGTGGATATAAGTTCAGAAGGCAAAGTATTTATTATCTCACGCAGTTTATTATTGTTCTCCAACAGGTCCCATTCATGCTTTTTAATGTTTTGTAAGGTGTTGTTTATGAGTGGGAAAAGATCCCTGGAATGGAGTGTGTTTCCATATAAATGGTGGGACAAATTGGCTGATTTTGCTAGGAGGTCGGCCTTTTCATTGCCTGGGATTCCGACGTGACTAGGACACCATATAACAGCTATGTTTTTACCTTTTATATTGCATCGGACGAGTAAATTGTGGATTTCTGTTATTATTGGATGCTCAGGGTAGAATTTGGATATGGCTTCTATCGAGCTTCTAGAATCGGAGGCTATCAGCCATTTTGATAGCGGGTTTTTATAGAATAAGAGCTTAAAAAGAATTATCCTTTAATAAACTGGGAGATTTAAAGTTACAATATTGGTATTTTAAGAAATAAGGAAAAAAATTGGCTGTAAATATTTTTAACTATTTATTAAAATAGCGTGAATGGTTATTAAAACTGTTATTTGCGTAACTTTTTGTGTCACTACTTAGACTTTAATTAAGTTTATCTTTACTGAATATTGTATGCATACAAAAGTAAAATTAATTATTTTAAAAAATCATTTATTTTTGTGTACACCTAATTTTTCCAAATAATGATTAGCGATAAGAAAAAAATGTATCTGGCATTTTAAAATACTTTTTATGCTTTTTGATTAGGCATTTTTAAAAATATGTATATATATATTTCCTTTCTTTTCCAAATAATATTTTAGCGATTTTTGAGCATCCTGTATATTATTGGGCTATTTTTATTATAGCTTTAGGCATTTTAGACAAAGCAAAAGATTTATTAAAAAATATGTTTTTTCAATATCAACCGTGCAAAGGCAAAAGAGTCTAATCGCAAAGTTGATCATTGCATGTTTTTACATTGTTTTAATGTGCAATGAGAGTTTTGCGTTTTGATATTTAAACAATGTTTTTTGGAAGGGTTCTAAAGTAAGTACGTTGTCAAAACAGTCTATAAGCAAAATGAATAAAAAAATAAAAATGTCGATTTTTCTCCAAACTGTATTGGGTTCTTTTGCTTTTGCAAGGTAGAAATAATTAAAATAACAAGTATAGTTAAGTCCATCCATGGACACACTGTATATCTTAAGCTATACAAAAGTATTTAAAAACAATCTGATTTTGGCCCACCTCTTTTATAAAATAAAAAAGTATTAAAATTTTGGTCTGCCTCACATAAAGTATATTTGTTACATTTTTACTATCGCTATTAAATTGGGATATTTGAAAACATTTGTTCAGTTTATTCTTATTTTATTGTTAGTTTTACATTCTTAACTTACATTGTCAATTTCTAATAAAACCGAAATACGTATATTTTTCTGTGGGAGTTTTGTAGACAAGAAACAATTTAAAAACTAGTCTGTTTTTTATCTAGAAAGGTGATTCACGTTTAAAAGATAAATGACTCTCGTCGTTTCTAAAGTGTCGTAGATTCCGACCTGAGGTTAAAAACGAAAGCTGTTATTTTTTTATGGAAAAAATACAGTGTGTCGACGGATGGACTTAACTATATTTGTAAAAAAAAATATTTTAATTATTTTGAAAAAACTTGTTCTTTATTTTCGCTTTGTCTAGAATGCTAAAAGCTTCAATTAAAAAAATTAACTTATGATATGCTCTCTGTATATTATAGAAGATTTTTTTAACGCTTTTATTCTAAGATAATATTTTTTTGTTTAGAAATACTTTTTTTTAGTTTTTCTTTGTTACATTAACCTAAGTTTCCTTAAGAAACCCCTTACAAATAGCAGGAAAAAATATTTTACACTTTTAATTACTTTTTACGCTTTTTAATTAAGTAGTATCAAAAATAGTTTTTTCAGATTTTTTAAATTTTTTAAAGTAATATTTTCGGGATTTGAACCACCCTGTATATCCTACGGCAGAATTTCATTATAGCTTTAACCATTTTAGATAAAGCAAAATTTTAAATAAGAATAAGTTTTTTTTGAAATATTAAAAGTAAAAATATTTAGAGGTATAGTTAGGACCATCCGACTACCGACTACCAAACTAAAAGTCGGAGATTGTCAATAATAATAAAGCAATAAAAGAAACAAAACCTAGAAGGTGATTTCGGTTTAAGTCAAAAAGTAAGAAAAAAAATATTATTAAATAATAACAAAATTAAAGTTTTCTATTAATGAATTTCTTTTCTACAACAAAAAATTATATTTATATTTGTGCAGAGAAAAAAACGTTACCGAAGATAATATAAAGTCTTTGTATGCATTTCTAACTTTTATATTTAAACAAAAAGTTGTTTACAGGGAAAATATTGCTAATAATAAACAATAATTTAAAAAAAAGAAAGTAAGTAAACTATTTTAAATTAGGGAGCTCACGATGCTCGAGCGTCAAAAAGACTTATTGGATGCACAGTTTAGATGATAAGAAGAAAAAAATGTTATATAGTGTATGCCTTCTCAACGGTGGGGGAAGCGGCTATAGACTTGTAAATATGTTAAAAGAATTATGTTTTTATTTTGGCTTGTGGAAATCGTTCTGATCTTATCGGATTACCTATAAATTTTCGTTATCCTAAGTTCTTTCGTTTAAAATACAAAAAATGACCAAGCTCAAAAATGCCAAAAGAACATTTTTTTAACCATGTAGCCTTCAGCTTTCTTTACGTTACTCTGAAATTGTCAGATTAGTGGAATATACATTATTTAGCATGTAGTTAACTCATCCTATCCTAATCTGATGCGCTTGAAAATTTCTGATGGATATATTTTTGTTTTTAAAGCCGCGTACAGATCTGCACACGCATACGCTGAGTAACTACATACATGCATGTGTGCTCAAGTCGTGCGCGCTCAGATCATTCGCCGGAAATTTTTATTGCTACGTATGCGTGCGTGCTCACGGCGCTCCGGCAAGAACGCCGAAAGGATGCACACATACATGTATCCCATAATATGAGATATTTTTCATTCTGGTCAATAAGCGCCAGCGCCATTGGACCACTCCATTTTAATCAATAAAGAAAAACTTTCACTACAAAAATCCCGAGAATACAACAACAGACGATTGTTTCTGTCCAAACTGAGCGCGAACGCATGCGCATGTTTCTTTGAAGCGTTGGAAAAACCGACACCAGGCTGGCTCGCGACGTGCGCGCTCAAGTCATTCGCGAGAAGCAACGCATGCGGCGAGAAGCCACGAGAGCGACGTCTACATTTGCACACGCATGTGTATGTGTCTTCGCTGAACGTATGCGTGTGCAGATCTGTACCCGCTTAACAATTAGCCTTGTATACAGGGCTCATATTTGTTAAACGTACGTTAACCGGGTACTAGATATCCTCCGGTTTATTAATCTGCTGTGCTGTAGTAAATCCCGAATTCCCCCTTTGGGGCTCTCTACTACCAAAACTTGTTGAAGAGAAGGTTAGTATTTTTTTTTACCAAAAGTGTTAATAAATTATTGTAAATAATGATGTTTGGTATGTCTACTAGTACTCTATTAGTTGTTGACGTTGTTAGCCTATTTTTACATAATAAGAATCATTCTTATGGCAATTATATATAGGTAGAGTGTCCTCTTAAAATATATGCTTTTAAAAGTTGGCTAGGATGGCGTTGAAAAACAAATGCCAAGTAAATGTACGTTATTCTGCATCTGTCATTCAACGCTATCATTGCTAACCATAGATAACCTACATTTAGATCCGCAGTGGCAAGAAGCACTTTTCGGATTTTTACGACCTCGCCCAGTGGGTGGACGAACATGCTCACTTAAAAGCCGTGGCAAAATACAAACACCGGCACCCCGTACCCTTCGTCCGCGGTCTGACCGTAACGCTCATTAGCTACCGTACTTCGAACAGAAAACCAGGACGCCGTCAACAAATTCTTTCCTATAATGCGGATAGTTTGTTTTACGCCAGGTGCGTTTACCCTCAACTGGCTTGCGCACAAACCGGTTTTCGCCCATGAAATGTTACTTTTGTTTCCTGCGCAGGTGATAACATTGGCAATCCATCGAGATCAGTGTTGCTAACTAAGAATACATTATAAATAAATCTTTAAATATGCAGCATTATTAGCCAAATTAACATAGGTATTTAATTGAAAATATCTCCAAAAACTACAACTTCTAGGAATGGGCAACCTTTTACATTTATTTTTGATGCTTGATAAGATAAAATTGTAATTTTTGTTTTTGAAGTTTAGTAAATTTAAATATTTCAAAATTACATTGACTTAGCTATTGGAAATTCAAATTATGGAGCACAGTGTTGCAATTCAGTCGAACAGCTGTTAAAAATGGGTATCTAGATTCAATTTGGCAAAGAATATTTACATAAATTACCTGATTAGTTATTAAATTTCACGAAAAATATTTGGCATAGCATTGTCTGACAACCTAAATAACACAAAGCAGGGTAATAGTGTTTCAAGAAACTTTATATATACTCATAAAGCGTAAGTTCTTCGTTATTTAGACTTGAACTGCAGATAATCCAAAACTGACTTTCCACGTTTTGCTTCATTGCTGAATTTTTAACGAAATCCATGATGGCAACCACATAAACGCTTAAAACTCACTGTAGACTAACTATTTTCTTATTTTTTATTACACTCAGCCCATAAATCATAAAAATTATTTAAAAAATAGAATATTAACTGCAACAACAGAAACCAAAACTTGATTATAAAATGTCATTATGTTTTAAATTTGCTACTTTAACTTAATTTTAGTTTTCAATAGGACATAATACACAAGATATGCTTAGAATTTTGTCCGGAGTTCCAGAAAAGTGAAATATTTGCTATATAAAAATTGTAATTCGGTAAACCCAGTGTCAAAATTTAAAAAATATATCTTTAGTGGTTTCTGAAATCTTAATAGGACACTTACTGTGAATAACCCTTTATAGTATACACCAAATTATTTCTGACACAAAAATTGAATAGGTACATTTGTTCTCCAATATTAGTCATTATTTGTTCTTAAAATTTACGTCCTTTTTTTAATGAATATAATTGATTATCTTATTAACTGAATATATGGTAATATTTTATTATTAATGATAGTTATCGCTTTTTCCTTGCATTTTTTTCGAATTTATATCAATTAAATGATACCCTGTATATATCGATACTATTTATATTTATTTATTAGATATATTACATATAAGTCACGCAAAAAAAGTTTAACTCTGAAGTTCGAAGGGCGAAAGAAATAATTTTCTTAAGTGACTTATAGGCCATAACATAGTCATAACTTACGCATCAAATACAGAATTTTATGGGTTTTTAATAAAAGCTAAAAATAATTTAAAAACGTTATCAATTATTTGTTTCTTGTCATTGTTGACACCAACAACGAAATTTTGTAATATTTTGGAAAGCTGTGATTGTTATACAGGGTGTCTTTAAAAGTACTGTACAAAATTCTATCACAAATTCCTGGGACTAAAATACAAAATCTAACGCAATTGACCTTAGATGAAAAGTTGATCGTTTGCAAGATACAGGGTGTCCTATTTTTTTATGTTAGGTATTTTTAAATATTTTCTTTATTATAAAGTTTTTCTTTACAAAATTTAGTAATTAAAGGTTTTTAAAAGTAAGGAATTAAAATATGGTTATCTTTTTGTCGTAAAATGTAGAGAGAGCCACCTGCAGTCCTTTGCTTAGGTTAAAAGTGTCATATTTTTTTTTGTCTAAGTATATTAAAATTTAAAAAGATATTTTATTCTTCCATACTTTTTGCACAAAAAAGGTATACCTAATAAATATCGCTACAAGCAACCGTTTCTTGAGATAATTAAATTACACATTTTATTTCATACAAAACTTTCCCATTGCATTCCTCAACGCCTTATTTAGGACACCTGGTAGTTTCCAAAAGATCTGAACAAAATGCAACCACTTATTTTTTGGGTCAAAATACAACGATCTAATCAATATACCTTAGTTAAAAGGTTGCTAGTTTGCAAGATACGGGGTTTCAAATTTTCCATAAATTTTTTGGACACCCTGTATCTCGCAAACGATCAACTTTTTGACCAAGGCAAATTGGGTTAAATCGTAATACACTCCTCAAAAAAAATTATCGCATATGCTCAATTTCTTCCAAAAGCTTCAATACAAAAATGCTTTCATTTAAATGGCCATATCTTTTTAATTATTAAGTTATCAACACAATTAAAAAGGAAATGTTAAAGAAAGGTGAAGCCATAACTTTATCGTAACCGTTGTTATTTACTATTACCAATACATCCTATAGGGTGATAAAATTTAAAAATAATAATAATAATTTTTAATTGCCCTGTTGATAGGAAGTAATCAAATTTGTGATTATAAAATATCAAAAATGAGTAGAGGTATAATTTATTTACAAATAATATTCGTCCCAATTAATAGAAAATTATATTGGCCGCTTAAAATCAATAATGTTTTTCAAAAAAAAAAAAAATTATCACCCAGTAGGATGTATTGGTAACATTAAATAACAACCGTTACGATAAAGTTATAGCTTCACCTTTTCTTAACATTTTATTTTTTTATTTGTCTTAATAACTTAATATTTAAAAGAGATATGACCATTTAAATAAACGCATTTTGGTTTTGAAGTTTATGGAAGAAATCGAGATCGAGAAGGAATAAGCAAAATAATTTTATTTTTGACCAAAATTTCGGCCTTAAACTGCTTATAAAAAAATAAATATTTATCGGTGGGACAAAATCTTTAATAAATTACTAAAAAATATAATTGAAGGGCTTGTGTTAAAATTTAGGACATATCGGTTAAGCCGTTTTTGAGTAATGTTGGTCACCGACTTTGAAAACACCATTTTGAGAAAAACGCGTTTGAAAAGCACTATGCAACGCCTTTTTAAATTTGTGTATAACTTCAAAAATATTCATCGAAATGATATGAAATTTTCTATGTGTATTCTTAAGTATATGTACATTACAAAAATAAAATAAAAAAAAACGATTTTTTGATAATTCTAACTGTATATAACCTCTCTTAAAACTTTAAAATGGCTTGCTTTAAAAACGACATATTTTTGCATATTAAAATATTATGCTGCGTTCAGACTTGCAACAATTCGCCGCACCGAATAGCGCGCCACATAGCCCCACATAGCGCGGACGTGGACGGAATTTGTGGGCTTGAGAAATGATTCCGCGGTTATTCAGAGCTTGTCGGTTTTTTGCATCAAAGGTGCACGCAAATAGGTTGGTTTGTTTGGACGGATGTTTGGCAAACTGTTGCAAGCCTGGACGCAGCTTTAAATATTAAATACCATGCTAAATTCTTGTTATGCGACTAGTCTTTTTAAGGTAATGAACAAAAAGCCTTAAATTTTTAAAGCAAAAACATTATAAGAAAAGCTTTAAAAAAGTAAGAAAACTTTTCTTTAATACAATGAAAGATTTTGTAAAAAGCGCAGATGTATTTTATTTGCATTTAGCAGAGTTCAATAACTTTTACAATAAAAATACATGAAAATGTTTATAAAAGAAGGTATTCTCGCATATGCAAAGAATTGCTTTGAAAAGGGTCCAGCTGCTCAATTGCTTTAAAATTGTTACATTGAAATAAAACCTATGTTATTTTAAAGTAAACCAAATATACATCTTTATTCCGGACTTTTATTTTAAAAAAATTTTTTGGTTTGGGATTAAATTTTGTATATTTATTTATGCAGGGTGTCCAAATATATGTGGGTAATCTTTTGGATTTATATAAAAACATAAAAATAATGTGACAAGTTTATATAAAATATTTTCCCAAAGTCCCTCTTTACAAAAAAGATGTGTCCTTAAAGGACGCCGCTGAAAATCAGTTTTCTTGAATAACTTTTATATAACTTGGTTTATTAAAATACATTTTTAAATAATAATTACCAGGTAGGACCCCTTAAAATGGTATCCTTATAAAACATTTTTGCCTTCTTTAGTTCGCCAGGGGCGGACTAACCCTTACACAATAGTATCAATTATTTTTACACCCTGTATAATAAGGAAATAAAAATATTATTTTTTTAAGCTTAAGCCCTGGGCTAAAAAAATGTACTCTTGTCCGATATCGATAAGGTGAAGCGTTTTCGAGAAAAACAACATTTGGTTAAATGGGGTTGTATTTAATAATTTTGCACTTTTGGTTTTGCCTAAGTAGGCTTGAAGATAAAGTTGTGTGTATGAATAATGTATTATGTGTTATTTATTGTTTTCGTAGAAAAAAGAATTCCCAAAAAACCTGCTTGATTTTTGTAGGTACCTACGCATAGCGCGCACTGAAACCAAGCTAATCACCTTAGTGCTTTTATTTTGCCAATAATTCTTTCATTATTACTTTTTCATACTTTATGTATATATTCAGTCATACTTCTAGACTCATTTTTACTATTTACATATTTACATTTTTGCATTTAAATACAGTTGAAAGTTTTTCATTGTATTGTTTCTGCATATTTACAATGTACATTTTTATATTCTTTATATTTTATTTACATATATACAGATTAACATATATAAAATTTTATTCGCTATTTCCAAGTTATTTATCTTAGTCTTATGTTGTACGATTTGTTGCACTATTGTTTAGTCTATACCCCCATAATAAATTGGCAGCCTACTATAATAGAACGGCTTGTGTTTAACGTTATCATGTATTCTAATGTTCGTTAAGTTCCTTTTTAGTGCGAAATTGGTGTTGGTTTAATATGAAAGTTATTTGTTATATATATATATATATATATATTTTTAATCTCTGCAATATTATGCAGTGTGTCTATTCTTTCGTACCTGTCTGACGTAATGCATCTTAGTATTTTATTTTGGTAGCGTTATAATCTAACCATTTGCGTGTTAGACACACACACATACAGGAGCTGCATAAGTTATGACGGGCATGAGCATAAATTAATGCATCGTCTGCAAAAGAGCCATCCTAGTTAAAGGATATTTGGAAAAATCTGCTGTAAATCGGAGATTGTGATGTGTAATTAATTTATGTATAAGGCCGTTGTGCCATACAGTGTAAAAGGCTCTCTTTATATCGAGAGCCAGTTACACGGTATTTTGTTGGTTATTAATTTTATTAAACGCCTCTTAAATTACACGAAATATTATTAAAGTGGTATTATGTTTATCATTGAACTTAATAAGTTTTTTAGTACCATTTTCAACAGAATAACCTATTGTTTTTAGATGTCCTTACTGAACAAACCCTTGTTTTTTGTCGAAAAGGCTTTTATTTATCGGCTTCTAACAGAAGTTCTTTTTTTAAGCTAAGGATCTAAGCTACCCAAAATCCCTATTTTATTTTTTTATTATACAGGGTGTAAAAATATTTATCACTTTGGTGAAAGGGTTAGTCCGCCCCTGGCGAACTAATAAATGATGTAGAAGAATACCATTTTAAAGAGTCCTTACTTGTATTTATCATAATAAAAAAATCATTATACCGAGTCCTATAAAAGTTATTCAAGAAAAACCAATTTTCAGCTGTGTCCTTCAAGGGTACATATCTCTGAAAATAGGGGTTTTGGGACAAAAAAATGTGGTACTTGTCACATTATTTTCACGTGTTCTATATGAATCCGAAAGATTGCCCACATATTCTTAGACACCCTGTATAGGGTGGTAAAAAAGGTCTGTACAAAATGCTACTATAGACTCCTTGGGCTATAATACAACGATCTAACGTAATTTACCTCAGTCGAAAAGTCAATTGTGTCCGAGATACAGGGTGTCAAGGTTTTTATTTTATTTTAATTATTTTTAAATATATTTTTTTAATATTGGATTGTTTTTTACAAAATTTGGTGATAAAAGCTTTTTAAAGTAAAAAATAGAAAGTTAATCATATTTTTGATGTTAGATGTAGAGGGAGCCACCTGCAGTCGATTGCTCTTGTTCAAAATGTCATTTTTTTGCCTCGGTATAATATGATTTTAGTAGATGGTTTTTAATATAATTTTGGTAGATAATTTTTTTTGCACCTGTAAATATCGCTACCAAAAATTGATTCCAAGATATTTTAGATTAAACGTTTTATTTCCTATAAAAATTTCCTTTGCATTCCTTTACGCTTTATTTAGGCCATCTGGGTTTTTTTAGAGGTCTGAACAAATTGTTACTTACAACAACAATTTAATTTTATTCGCCTTAGTTGAAAACTTGATTGTTTGCGAAATACAGTTAAAAAAATAAATGAAAAATTTGACAACTTGTATCTTGCAAACCAGCAACCTTTTAACTAAGGTAAATTACATTAAAACGTTGTATTTTGGCCTAAACAACTTCTGGTAGCATTTTGTACAGACCTTTTGGACACTATCAGGTTGCCTAAATAAACCGTGGGTAAATAAAATTACAAACTTTGGTACGCAATAAAATATTTAACCTAAAATATCTTAAAAACGTTTGCTCGATGCAATATTTAAAAAGTATACCTTTTGTGTAAGAAATATAAAAGAACAAAACTTTTGTATTAAAATTATAATAAAGCGAAGCAAAGAAAGTTATGACACTTTGAGCCTAAGCAAAGGACTGCAGGTGGCTTCCTCTACATTTTACGACAAAAACTCTAAATACTATCTAAAAGTATTAAATACAAAATTGTACCCTAATTGTTACTACAAAAGGCGAGTTATAACTAAAAATATGAAAAATAACAAAGAGTTATGTACCTTTAGTTTTAAAAATAGGGCAAAATTGTATAAGGAAATTAAATTTTATGAAATTTTTTTAGTTTAAGATTTAAAGTAGGAAAATGATATTGTCCATTTTTATATTAGGCATCAATACTCTTTAAAATACTTGGCTTAAGGAAGTAAACTAAAAAAAATATTTAAAAAATATGAAAAGCTTCAATTCAAAACGCATTTTTAATTAAACACAGTTTGTTGAATACCTCACAATTTTCTACTTGTAATGCGCAATGTAGAAAAATTAACAAAACACAATTTTTTTAACCTAACGTCTATACTTTAAATTTTAACATAGAATTTAATATCTACAACATTACATATAAAATTTTGTTATGTTTTTAAAAATAAAAGTACTTTACTACTAGACATTTTTATATTGTTAGTTATAACTAACCCTGTATAAAGCCAATCGAAGTAAAATTTTGAACATATTAGCTTTGGACCATGCGAGCACTTTTCTTATAATATCGTTTTAAAAATTCAAAATATTTTGGTCCATTTGTCCTTTGTAACACATTTTATAAAGTGATCTGCTGGGGGAGCAGTATTTCTTGTATTTATTTTATTTAAATATTTTCACTTAGCATCCCAGAAACAGTACCTTAATAATGATCTCAAACAGACCTTTAGCTAGTTCGTAGATGGTGACCATAATTGCCCCTATGTCATTCAAACACCTCCGGAATCACCTGATTTGAACCTCATCTAAATTCTTTGGACACGTTCAAAACAGAATAGTTTATAGTCAAATAATAATAAAATAAATTTGCAAATAAAAATATCGCCTCCCAAAATTGACTAATGAATTGGTTAAATCAATGTCCAAATGAGTTAAGGCGGTTATTTATAATGAAAGGGGACCAAAAAGTGTCTTTAAAAAGTTGTTAATATATTATTAGGTCATCATATTATTTATGTAATTGCATTATATTAAATAACCTAAAGTATTATTCTCCTGTTTATTTATTTAATTATTGTTAATTAAACAAAATCAGTTTTACCCTATATGTGAAAATTGATTTGACTATGACTATTTGTTAAGTTTAGTTTATGGCAAAAGATTAAGTAGTAAAAAAATAATATATGGATAAAATATAAAACAAATCAATCCTAAATTCTGCACTAGTAAATCATATATGATATCTTTTGTTTTTTTTTTTAATACAAGGAAAGGTAAAATTCGTATTAAATATAAAAAAAAAATTTACTTGTTATGTAATCATGTTATAGACGCTTATAAAATATTTTTTGTGATAAAAAAATATTAATTTATTTGCAAATACAAAATGTCATAGAAATTACAATCCTGTTTTTAATTTACTTTGTAAGTCCTTAATCAATCCTTTATCAATACAGTTTTTTAAGTTAATTTTCAACTATATTACATAATTTAAAAGAAATGTATGTCATATTACATAGAATGCTATTTTAATAATTATAAAATTAAATATAATTGTCTATTGTCCAACAAAAAGCAAATAAAAAAATGTTTAAGTGGGCAAATTAAAAACATATTTTTTCAACTTAACGTAAAACTCATAAACTTAAGAAAATTAAAAAGGCGCATTTGACCCAATAAGAATCCTAAGCTGATTTATAAATCAGCTGATAGGCACATTTTCAAGTGGAAGGTGGTTGAAAATGGCGCGTGATCGCTATTCGACCCGGGTTACAAGAACCAGGTCAGCCAAGAGCTCAGGTCAGGGCATTGAACTGAATTTGACAGTGTTGTCAGAGTTTTATTGTTTTTTAACTAATCCAAAATATGATTATTTTTAAGCATTTTTGTGTTCTTTAAAGACACTTAAAATGAATTATTTATTTACTTTTTATAAATATTTTAATTTATTTTAGAACACCAAATTTTAAGTAATATCTTTTTTCTCTTCTTTCATATTTCCTAATATACACTACATTTAGTTTATAATTTACATTTTACTTTTAAAGCAAAATTTACTGGTTAATGGTTTTTTTTTAGCCATGTTTTTATTATAATGCGCATTTATTTCTCTAGTTTTAATATTCAGTAGGTAAAATGTTTTTCTTGCCCATTTTAATTTTGCTTTAAAAATAAGTAATACTACGAGTGCTATTAAAAATGTACCTAGTTGTATTTTTTTAAAATTTAAAGGGACATTTTTAAAAATCAAGAAAACAAAAAGACTTTTTAATAAATATATCAATATTTAACTAAGTTCACCTACTAACTAATAGCGCGAAACTATTAAAATACAGGATGTCCGCTAATTACACCGGCACACAAAAACAAAAATATCTGTGCACCGGTCGCGACCTATCTACGGGTATATTTTTCGACCCGCTTAATCCAAATTTTAAGTTTATTTAGGCCGTACACCTCCCAATTTCGGGTAAATTGCAAAAACCTAAAAAATAGTGCATATTTTCTCTACTTCTAAACGTTTTGTGTAATTTATTTAAAATTGGAGAGTGTACGGCCTAAACTTATTTAAAATTCGGATTCAAAAGGTCGAAAAACATGCTTGTAGATGGGTCGCATCCGCTGCACAATAAAAAAGTTTATTGTGCACCAGTAAACCGACTCATATAGTTTTTGTACATCGGACGCGACCTATCTTAGGGCATGTTTTTGACCCGCTAAATCCGAATTTCAAATTAGTTTAGGCCGTACACCCTCTTATTTTAAGTAAATTGCAAAAACCCGTAAAACAGAGCGAAAATACTCACCCTTTTTTTACGGCTTTTTGCAATTTTTCTGAAATTGAGGGTGAACGGGCTAAACCGACTTAAAATTCGGATTCAGCGGATCAAAAGACATACCCATAGATAGGACGCGACCGATGCACGGAAAACGTTTTTGTTTTTGTTTGTCGGTGTTATTGGTACTTAGAAATACCACGGATACCTTATGCCAAAATTTTAGGATTTAATCAAGCATACCTATATCCAAAACTTGATATTAAGGAAGATACAGGGTGTGAAATTAAAATAAATAATAATTTATTATATTAATTTTTGATACGTTTCTTATATCTTAATAGGAATTAATATATAGGAGTATTTTAAAATAAGCTATTTTAATCTAAGGTTAATTTTTGTGGGTAAACTAGAAGGCGCTAGCTAAATTTCTTTAAAACGTCCCAATTTTTTGTACTACTCTGTATGTTCCGTTTAAGTAAACCAGTAAACTCTTCATAAAAAATATACTCTGTGACAGTAACTTTGAACAACCATTTTAAAAATATTTGCACTTTAGTGGTTTAGTGCATATATGGAAGAAGACATTAAATCATTCAATTAATAAAAGGCAGTTGTACGAGTGGTTATGGCTAATACAAAGTTTTAAAAAGCTTTTTTGGGCTGCACTACATAACTTAAACGTAAATTACTTTTAAACGGTTTCCCACAGCCATTCTTACAAATAATACCTTTTTGTGTAAAAAGCATTAGGGAATTTACTGGTATACATAAATAGTAGAGGGTGTCCGGATTTTGTGGCAATTTCCAGATATCTTGGTTATTATTAGAAATAAAAAGTTGCTTTTTTGCGACATGTTGCTACTTTTTAATAAAATAAAAGAAGACATTAAAATATTTTTCAATGCCCTTTTACTTTTGACTTACAAAGCAAATTTTTTTTTCTCTTTAAAACTCCGTATTTCAGTTGTCTTATATCAACAAAAGTAAAAACTGATAGTAGTAGATATTTTTATGTAGAATCCAGTGGTGCAGTTAAATTTTTAAAAATTTTATATATTTCGAAATATAAACCAATCATATGATTTTTGACTGTATATTTTTTATTTCTTAAATAGAAGAGAATAAAGGCTTTCTTAAAAATATATAATACCTGATACATTTTACACCAAAATTAGGTTTTAATGTTTTATTTAATATTTTGCTCTTATCAATACCCCTATTAATTAATTAAAAACTAAATATTTTGTATTAGCGCCGCTGTAATTATACTCATAACAGTCTCCAAAATTAGTATGTATAGTAATAAAATAATGAACTTAGGACTAACTTTATTCTTTGGTTATAAAGTCATGGCCCACTATGCGAAATTCAATTTTAAATTTAAAATCGCCAATTTAAGGTCTAAAAATAAAAATTAACCATTTGGTATTTTGTTTTTTAAAAAGCTTCTATCCTCTGCAAGTTATTAAATAAGAAATATACAGGGTGTTCTATAAGAAAAATCATATGTTTGGTTCATATCTTAATATATATATATATATATATATATATATATATATATATTATATATATATATATATATATATATATATATATATATATATATATATATATATATATATATATATATATATATATATATATATATATATATATATATATATATATAATGGTTCTTGATCCTTTGATATAAATTCATAATTCATAAAATAAAAGGTAAGGTTTTTTGGGCATATGGCTCCTTAATGACAGTAAAAAATAAATAAATAACCTGTAAGATTTCGGCTACCATGATCAAAAACTAAGAGGGCCGTGAAAACTATTCTATTGTAATGTATTAGAAAAATTAAATTAGTGTAGCTAGCGCCCTTTAGTTTACACGTAAAAATTATTATCAAATGTAAAAAGCTGATATTTAAAACCCCCGGATACCAATGTATATCAAAATATGGAAAAATTGTTAAAAAATTTCATATTAAATTAAAAAAAAACACTTTTACACCAAGTATCTTTCTTATTATCAACTTTTGAATAAAGGTATGTTTGATTAAATCCTAATATTTTAGCATAAGGAATCCGTTGTTTTTTCATGTACCATTAATTACCAAACACTCTGTACTTTATATAACTAATACCTTTTAGCCAACCAACAATTATTTTTAATAATAACTTACCATAGTAGTTTTAATAAAATTGCTGTCTGCAATTCAGAAATCATTATTACTGAAATCCGTTAGAAAAAACATATTTTTTTGATTTTAAGAAAGTGTAAGTTATTTAAATAAATCCATAAACATTTTTTCTTATTTTTATTTTATTTTGTAGACTAATGTATAAGGAATTTCGGGTTGTTTCCAACACTGCGTCTTTTATAATTTTCTTTTATATTTATTTTTTAAATTGAGAATTCTTTGGCTGCGTGATACGGCGGCTTGTGTATTAAAAGTAATTGACTTTATGTAAATTTAATGTAAAAGTGGCTGTGTAGCTAAATTGAAGTTTCTAGATATATGCAAACACGTAGTTTGTATTCGTTATGATTTCTGAAGTAAAAAATTTAATCGAAAATTATTTCTTAAAAAGTGTCATTATGTTTGTAAAACTAAAATTATATTTAGTAAATATACCATAATTTTGTAAAGAAAATTTAATGACAGATTTTACGTATAACTATTAAAAAAAACTTAAGAATATGAGTTCAGAAATGTTTAGTTTTTATGATACTCACTATTGATTACAGATATACCGAGTTAAATAATTTTAAACGATAGGAAAAAAGGTCACTTTTACCGTTATCATAAATATAAAGTATTAAATTATGGTACACTAGAAAAGTTACAAAAAATATATTTTTTAACAGGTCAACGCTTTTTACTCTTTGACTTACAAGAAAATTATCACAGGTGTCCAACGCCGATTTTAATGAAACTGCAATAATATGTTTTAGTAAATAAAAAAATAAAAACAAATTTTTATCGGTTATTAAACACTTTTCAGAGGTGAAATGCACCATTAAAATTGATCTTTTTTAACCCCTAAGAAGGCGCGCGGGGATCAAATTGATTTTTTACAATTGACAAAAACTCTGAGTACCTTCCTAAAACCTCATTAGATAACCACAAACACACACACTAATAAAAAAAACACAAAAAAAACACCATTTATTTAAAAATGTCACATCTCTTGTGGCTGGGTCAATTTGACCCCCATGCGCCTCCTAACGTTACAGTTTCGAGCAATATCTTGGTTTATCGAGTCGCGAGAAGTTCAAGAAGTCGAAACAGATGTATTATTTGACCCAGACAAAAGACAATAAGCCATAAAACTTTAGTGTGAAGGATAAACAGCCAATGTGCAAACGTCATATAAAAACAATTTGTGCCTAACTCTAAGACATCAAGAAGGAACAGATTCAGAATAAACTGCCACTCCATGTGGTATTATACATATCTTAAGTTTTATTTCTTTGGGAGAATTACGTTTTTTTAGTTTCATTTTATGTGTTCCAGGCCAAATGTGCAAATTCCGTTAGAAGAAAATAGAATGTAAAAAGAATATACTTATTTATAATTTTAATAATAAGGCTCCAACTACGATACCCATTTTTGGGCTCATATAATGTATTTTAATTAATTTATGTTAACTTAAGCAAAGTATGAAGTGTACTCATTTACAATCTAAAACACATAACAAATTTCCATATTGCTAGGCATACAATCCATATTCTCAAGTTTAGTTTAATGGTTGGTTAAGAATTATTTTATTACATGTTTTTATAAAACGCGTTTTTCGAAAAACCGCCCATGTGGTACTCAATTATTTGGAGTTATATGCTCTTAAAAAATATGTCAACGAGCCACCTCATTAAATTTGAAAAAAAGAAAATTGCAACCATAAATAGAATTTTGCAAACTTTGACTCCGCTCTGAGACGTTGTAAAAAGACGAATAATTTAATTTTTTTCATTGCTACTTGATTCTTTAAATAAACCAATTTTGCTTTAATCATGGCACTTTCGATTAAAATTTAAAAAAAATACGTTGCTTGGCATCAGAAGTGTTAAAAAATGACATGTAAGGTGCATGCAAAATTAAGTCAAATATGGAAATACTATATTTCATTTTTTTGATCGTAAAAGGTAAAATAGGTTATAGGGAAAACCAACCCGTGCGAAACAATCGGTAGAAGTTTTTAAAAGTAATCTAACATAATACATATAAAACGTGGCAACACGGCAAAGTCAGCGTTGTGCCGCGTACAACCTCTCAGGTGTTTGCAGGCTGCAGGTGTTTATTGTAAGCGAAAGCTTTTCATTCGTCGCAGCAAAGGCAGGACGGAACGTACAAATCCTGTCGTCAATACTCAGACAGGAAATAAACAAACCGTTACCTGATTTTCTAGGCTGAGTGTCCCAATTTTACTTGAACGCCAAGAGCTTGATCCTACTTCAAGAAAGTCAATAGAGATTGATAGACAAAACAAATGGGGCTTGGTGTGGAAATTAAATAATTACTTTTAGAAATATTAGGCTAGAATAATAAAAAGCAATGAATTTGGGAAAATGTTACTTTAAATAATAATTTATTTAACAAGTGCATAAAATGGTACTTTTTTAAAGTATAAAAATTTTCTTAGGCTTGTGTTTGATAATATATTTTTTCTACTACAGTATAAAAATTTTAAATTTGCTAAAATTTACATTTTAAACAGGTCTTATTTTCCTATACTTATTTTATATTTTTTTGACACAATAATATTTCATACAAAAGATTATGGCCCTTTATAAAAAAAGAATTTTCTTTATAAATATATATATTGTTAATAATTTTATAAAAACTTGCTGTAACTCCGATTTTGACGAAATTTGGTATACGGAATTTTTGGGGTGCTGATCACGCATTCTAATTTTTTGCTAAAACGTTTCGTTCTCGAGATACCCATCATCAAAGTTAAAATTAAAACCAATTTTATTTTTACTGTTTTTCTCCTTCCCTTTTGCACACATTTCTGATTTAAAGCTAAAGTAGCATACAATATTTGATTTTACCTTTTAAAACCCCCTTAGTTTTGTCATGTACCGTGCACATATTTAATATACAGTGTGTCTACGATGGATTTAACTATACCCGAAAAAAAACATATTTTTATTGCTTTGAATTTTTTTAATGTTTGCTTTGTCTAGGATGCTTAAAGCTATTTAAATAATTGCTGTATGATATATAAGGTTGGTTTAAAATCGTAAAATGTTTCTACGAAAAATTTAAAAAAATCAAAAAATATATTTTCAAAACTACCTAATTAATAAGCATGAAAAATAATTAAAAGTGTAGAATATTTTTTCCCTTCCCGGTATGAATACTAAGAAGAATTAAGGTTAACGTAAAAATAAATAAATAAAAAAATAAAAATTTAGTGAAAGATTATGGGCTTTTGGAATAAAAGCGTTTAAAAAATCGCCTTTTGATATACAGGAAGATTTAACATTAAAAAATGTAATTTTGGGAAATAAAAAAGTTATAAATATTTTTTAACTCCGTATTTATTTTAAACAGCATAAAAGTAATGAAATGTTAACTTTTGTTAAATGAATTGTTACCTTTCTGTTTACTATTTACGTGCATTTTAACTTAACTTAATACTGTTTGCATATAAAAATAAAATAAAATATTAATGAGAAAAAACACTTTATTTTAGTAATCACCGTATTTTCCCGAGTATTCAAAAGTGATTAAAAAATGTTATAAGAATTTTTATTACTTTTTATAGCTTTATAACCAAGTTGCTTCAAAAACATGTTTCATGTTTTTTCTGTTATTTAAATAATATTTTCATGATTTTTACCTACCCTAGTATATCATGTTTTTTGTATTATGGCTTTTAACATTTTAGACAGAGAAACATTTTAATGAGAAACAATATTGAAATTAAAAATTTTTACAGGAGTAGTCCATCCGTGGCCTGTATTTTGATGAATGGACAAAGTGTCGCAAGCAAAATGATAAGAAGGTGGATTTTTTAGATTGTAACCCTACTTTATTTTTAATTTATAATTTAACAATTTGGTCCATTTTTGGATTTTAGACATAAAAATAATGTAAGTTACATTATTAAATGCAAAAATTTATTAAGATTTTTAAATAATTTAAAGCAAATTAAACATCGAATTTTCTTATAATATATGTTTCTATAATAATAACTCCCTGTATATTTTCGCAGATTTCCAAAACCTAATATTTGCCCTTTAAAAATGTAACAGAAGTTGTGGTCACTTCCAATAAAAGATTTATTATTGGCTTTCAAAGAAATTTAGCTTCGTTAAAATTAGAAGAATTATTTTAGAATAAGAATTTGCTATATTCAACGTTACAAAAAATACGACAACGAAGCTATAAGCAATTTTTGCCACGCCAGGAACGCAACTAAATTTTGCGTTAAGATTCTCAAAACTTTTCTATTTACGATTTTTCCTATTTATAATATCAAGCAAGTCACAAGTGCGTAGCCAAATTGACAAAATTTAAAAAACTTTATTACTTCAAAACAAATCAAGTTAGCCATGATTTACTTTCACCGCTAAATTTGTTTTAAAAATCCAAATCAAAGATTGCGTAAGCAGATTTGTCCTATCTCTTTTAGTTTTCGCTATACCCTGCAAGGCCCACTAAAAGGCGCCACCCTGTATGTAGAATTTACCACATACCGGGTGCTCACGATATCACTTTCCGGCTCCCATTTTTTTATTTCTTTATCGATACTGTCAAAATTTGTTAGGGTTGTTAGACTAACGAAAAGTCATTTTTAGTGGATACGATAGGCTTTACGACTTCCTGGTTTCACCGGAAATGACTGGAACTTTTGATTTTTAAATGGGACACCCTGTATATTTTTGTTTTTGGATTCTTTAGATCATTTTTAGTCGGAATGCAATATTTTTAAAACAAATTTTGGTCAAATTTTATTTTTAACTTAAATTTTTATACTACATCTAGAGTGCCATGATCATTCTAAAATCACTCCTTATGCTTAACTTACTTTTAGAAAAATACGAAATCGATTATATCTTTTAAACTTTTTACAAAGGGGTCGAAACTTTACTTTTTAATTTTTTTACTTTAGCTCAAAAACCAAAAATAGGACCATATCACTTTCATAATATTTCCAAATGCAGTATTTTTAAAGCCAATCCAACGATGTAAAACACTACGACACTTTACTTCATTTTCTATTTAAAAAATATCATTTATTATGTAGGTAAATGATCTTTTTGATACTAAATGGTGTACGTCTCAATTTATCTTAGTTGCCATGAAAACAAAAACTAAAAAGAATATGTTGTAAAAACAATTGCTTGTGTTTCGTTAAAAGTTTAAAAAATTAAAACATTAGTTTGTGTTTATGTATTTCCTACGATGCCGATGTTAAAATAATTTTAGGTTAAATTTGGTATTAACCATAAAAATTATCTAAGTACCAAATTTTACTTAAAATTATTATAACATCGTAGGAGATACATAAAGATAAAATTATGTTTTTATTTTTTAAACTTTTAACGGAACACAAGCAATTGTTTTTACAACAAATTCTTAATTTTTATTAGTTTCTCTGTTTTCATAGCAACTAACGATAAATTGCGACGTACACGCCATTCATCATCAAAAAAGATAATTTACTTACATGTTAATATGATTACTTTTAAAAGAAAATAAAGGAAAGTGTCGCAGTGTTTTACATCGTTGGATTGCTTTAAAATACTGCATTTGGACATATTATGAAAGTGATACGGTCCTGATTTTGGTTTTTCAGCCAGATGTAAAAAGGCTTAAAAAATAAAGTTTAGTGCCCTCTAGTAAAAAAGTTTTAAAAGATAAAAATCGATTTCGTATTTTCCTGAAAGTAAAGTAAAGTATGAGTAGTGATTTTAGAATAATCATGGCACTCTCAGATGTAAAATAAAAATTTAATTTAAAAATAAAATTTGACCAAAATTTGTTTTAAAAATATTGTATTCCGACTAAAACGGATCTAAAGAATCCAAAAGACAAAAAATATACAGGGTGTCCCATTCAAAAATAAAAGTTCCAGTCATTTCCGGTGAAATCGGAAGTCGTAAAAGCCTATCGTATACACCTAAAAATGACTTTTTGTTAGTCTAATAACCCTACAAGAATTTCGTCAGTATCGATAGATAGAAATAAAAAAAAGGTGGCAGCTCAAGGAAAGTGTCGTCTCGTGGGCACCCGGTATTTTAATGTTAGTAGAATTACCCTAATTATAATTTACAATTTTTAAATTTATAAAATGCAATTAAAACAACAAAAATATAACCCTTCCTACGGCATTTTCTTTTAACCAGTATAGGTTATGACTGTTTTCAAAGCACTTTACCAAAGAGCTACTTACTCGTTATCAGTCTTACCTTAACCTAGTTAAAAATATCATTAATTGTTTCTACAAGAACCCAGCATATAAAGTGAATATAGGGTCGTTGAAAGTCCATTTGTATCTATAAGAAACTTTGGTATTTGTTTTATCAGATTGTTAAATCTAAAGTTTTAATATAATGAATTCACACAGAACAATATCTTTAATAAAAGTATGTCAATGGGCCTTTTCTAGACTGATAGAGACTCTGAGTAAAAGTAAAAAGCAACAAAAATTAAAAAAATATATATATTAAAAAAAAACGTTTTACCAAAGTTCAATCTCGCGTAATATATTACAAGGTGCACTGACGTAGACAATAGAGAAATATTGCACAGTAAAATAAAGACCAGGCATGAATGGTGTGTGAATGAGAAGGAGTAGGGGTCAGGTACAATAAGCCTTCAGGCTGCAGTGCACCACCTAGGGGGGCGGTCGTCGGACCTGGGTGGGATGACCCCGAAAGGGTGAAAAAAAAAAAAAAAAAAAAAAGGCCAGGCACTAATAATACCAGCCTTGACATCTGAGCTTGCGCGAATGCATGGTAGGATAAGGACTCGCAATAATTATAGTACCCGGCTTTATTATGTCGGTTTTTAGGTCGTGCCTTATTTTGGCGTTATTCTAACATCAGAACTTTCGTCTTACCGAGCGCCTGCCAGATACAAAATCAAAAAAGTTTTTAGAAGTAAAAATACTTAAAACCTGGCTTTTTTTTTTATTTCTGTAATTGTGTTATAAAAAAACCCTACAACACAAAACAATAAAGAAACACTACTTAAATTTTTTTCCCCTTTTTTTTAGGTTAATGGTACTGTCAACATGATTTGCAATATCTCTAAATTATGGCACAAACGCACTATATAAATAAAAGGCCAGGTATTAATTATTACCGAGCTTAATAAGGCAACTTGCAATAATTCTCCTAATATTTTAAAGTAATTATATCTAAAAACTGGGACATGGAACCAACACCAAATACATATATTCCAGATGCTAGTGGCCTTAAGAGAAACACTTCGGTAGAAAAATTTTAATTTTGGAATTTGCAGATAAAGTTGATTTTTTAGATTACCCCTCCTTTCCCCCAGAAAAGATTCAAATTTCTAAAGCTTTTTTTGTTTTTTTTTTTTTTTGTGACTTAAATTAAATTTTATTGTTAAATCACAAATATTGTAAAATATCTCCCTCTTTTTTTTATAAAGGGCATCCGAAAATTTTGCATTATTGTAGAGTGAAAAAAATTTAAGTAACATATTTTTTTTGGAAAAACTGACCAGTGACAAGGTACATATAACCCTAACTCCAGACGTGAAATTTTTTAACGGTATAACAAATGTGGGGTCAAATTGACCCCTATGCTTAAAAAGGCATACCAAATCTAAAATTTGTGTCAGAATATATTATAGGTAGGCTCTGCTATACATCGGTCACTCTAATTGGTTCACAGAACTTTAAACTTTTCCGAAAGATTGTATAGACAGTATTACAGATCAATCCAGTGCAACAAGGTATAAGATTTTTGTCCACAGACATACAATCTACAGGGTGATTCAAAAATCGATCAAGAAACTTGATTCTACTTGACAGAGATAAGGGTGAGAGCTTCATATAATGTCATTATATGAAGCTCTAGGTAAAATTAAAAAAGTTTTTTTTTTAATTTCCAACACCCTGTAGTTCAAAAACTAGGACGTTTAGGACATATGTTTATATGAAGTTTTTTCTTATTTTCTATTGTAGAATCGTCCCGTTAAGTTTGTCGGTTGAGTTACTGGACACCCTGTATGTATGTAGTTAATGTTGTTGAAATTGATGAAACCTTTGATGTCTATTGGTGCCCAAACGGTGAGGGTTTATCGACTTTAATAAAAAGTACCTTATTTTTAGGTTTTTGATTGTCTATAAAATGGCGCCCCCATCAGCTTTGCGATATCTGTTAAAATAAAAAAGTTATGATGTAAATAAATTTTAAGTTTTAGGTAAAGTGCCCTCTGGCGGTATTTAAAAAAGTACTTTTGTCTGAAAATTTTAGAATCCGCAAAGCTCGATTTGTGTGCCAAATATCAACTGGATTGGTTAAAAAATAAATGCAATATGGCGAGAAAACCAAAACAAAATTTAACTTTGACGGCTTGTAACTCGAAAACGAATGACATTTTGAAAAAAAAATATATATGAAGCTCTACCCTTATTTTGTCAAGTAGAATCACCCCCTAAATATCGTGATCTATTTTTGAATCACCTGTATAGTAATACTTGTTGAATGACAACGCTACATACTGTATAAGCAACAGCTAAAGTATATCGGCCAGTAAAGTAACAACAAAGGATATACGATGAATCATCATGTTTACATGCCGGTATTCATGTTAGACTGTCTCACATTGCCTATGTGTTATATTATTTAGCTGATCCGGTATATGCGATTATTGTTTAACGGAATCTACTTTATCCTTACTGTTGTAAAACGGTTTTAATAGTAAAATGGTTTATTTTTGCACATACCTTCTCTTAATATAAGGAGACCACAACAAATACGGTATTCACGTATTCGCATATTGTAAATATGGAATCGTTAAAGAGTCCATTTGTATCCATAAAAAACTTTAAGTAGTTATTTTTATCAGATAGTTAAATAGTTAAATCTAAAAGTTTTAACATTAGGGTTTATGTACTACCATATTTAATAAAAGTATGTCAATGGGCCTTTTCTTATTTGATAAAGAGAGCAAGTAAGGGAAAGTAGAGACAAAGCAAAATTAAGAAAATTTATTACTAATTATATTTCTACATGCAAGGTGATACTTTAGGATGTTCAGTCTTTCTGGATCCTTTTATAGAATATTAACGAATAAGGTACGAGCCAATTTTAAAGTTAATTATATTACAAAAAAATTAAAAACTGGTAAAACACCGACGTGGATAGTATGTTTGCAAATGATTAAAAAGAACACTGGAAAAAATATTTTGGGATTTAAAACGAAAAAGTTAAAAAGTAGATTAATTTAACCACCTTCCCACTTCCCAGAAAAAATACAAGATTCAATATAAAATCTATTTTTTGTATTTTTGTGAGTGAATTTTATTAATTAAAAAAAAACTATAGGTAGGTCAGTTAAATTTTTTACTGTAAATTTTCTTATATTTTTTTACATGCTTCTAACTGAAAGAAGAAGGCAGATATTTTTACGAAATTTGTGATATGACAATAAAATTTAATATTATTTACAAAAAAATAAAAAATAAATCGCTTTTGAAACTTTTTTTTTAGGGAGAGTAATCCAAAATATTAACTTTTTGCAAATTTTAAAATATTTTTTTAACAGTATTTCTTTTAAGTCCGTAAGCATCTGGTATAAATTTGGGGTGGGTCTTATATCCCAGTGCAATTTGTCAAACATTTTTATTCTTTATAAAAGTTAGTGCATGGTCTCCAATAAAAGTTCAAAAATATACCTACATGAATGTTAAAAAATTAAATACTACCAACACTAAGTCATGGTTTTCTAATATATCTTTTCTATTTATTTACTATTTTTTTATTATTATTATGTTCTTTTTAAGAAGTTTTTTAATAATCTGTCCTACGCTTACATGAGATATTTAAACAGTTATTTTTATGCAAACTATGGGTTCTTTAATATTTATCTTGTTTTAAAAAAATACAAACCTAGAGTTTAAAGCGAATAGCTTTAGGTACATACAGTGTGTCCACAGATGGACGTAACTATACCTGTAATTTTTTATTTTTATATTTTGAAAAGACTTATTTTATATAAAAAATTGCTTTCTTTGAAGTGCTAGAAACTATATTATATTATGCCCCATGATACAAGAGGTGGTAGAGGTGGTTTGGAATCGCTGAAAATAATATTTTGAAAAATAAAACAAAAGCTGGAAAATGATATTTTTAAAAATAACTTGTAAAAATGCATAAAAGTATATTAAAAAAGTATAAAACATTTTTTACGCTTATCGTTACTTAGAAAAAATAAGTGTATACTAAAATAAATGGTGTTTCCTTCATAAATAATTAATTTTACTTTTTATTTGCATACAGTACAATTTTTAGTTAAAATGTACAGTGCGTCCAATCTTACTTGTCCACATTTTAATTGTCAATAACTTTTTATTCCTTAAAAAAATGATTCAAAGAAACCACTTCTAGAGTAAATATATTTTTTTTGTTATGAAGATTACACAAAACAATTTTATTAACGAAATATATTGACATAACTTACTTTTTTTTTAACACCCCTGTATGTTATACCACTATTAGGTCTTTTAAAGATTTAAAAAGAGCTTTACCATGAAATTTTAAATTTAATATATCTATCTTTTTAATAGTTTTGAAAACTGTCACCATTTAAATCGAAAAATATTATATGCAGTTTCTACTATACCTACCTACAGAACTAAGCCTAGACGGTAGATATAATAAAAATTATATTTAATCTTTTTTTCAATTTAAATGCCCATATTTCAAAAACTATTATAGATAGAAATATCAAATTTAGTATTTTGTAAAGCCTCTTTAAAATATTTTTAAATAAGGTATAATATACAGAGTGTCCCATTTAAAAAATAAAAAAGGTACAGATATTTAAAATGTGGACAAGTTAGATTGGACGCACAGTACATAAATAGTTACCTAAAGCGTAACGATTTATTTAACAAAAAGTTAAAAATTTGTATTATTTTTTATGCTATTTAAATAAGTAGTAAGCAATATTTTTATCTAATTTTTATTATTTGCAAAATACCATTTTCGTACTTTAAAATCTCCCTGTACATCATAAGGGGATTTTAAGAGAAGCTTATTTTTAAAAAACCATTGGCTATTCCGATTTCTTTGAAACTTTGCACACGCCTCAAGGACCGAGTAGAGAGATCTGCAATGAATTTAAAACCACATGTATCCCGTTAGAGTTCCAGCATTTTCAGGAAAACCGGAAGAGTGGAAAATCGTACGTTCTGGCGGGATGCGCCGAGATTGAACCAATTGAATAATCGAACTTGTCGCTTGTTGCCGACCGGGTTGCGAGGACGGGCGGTCCAGTGCTGCTAAGATGAGACTCCATTCGTTCGCTGAACGTATTCGTTTTCGTTCCGGGAGCGTATAACCTTCATCTGTTTTTTAACGAGAACGAATAACCTTCAGCTTGTTTTTAAAGCAGGCGGTCATAAAAAACAGAGAGAAATCTGTATTGCCTGCTGACATCTGACAAAATTCACAGTCATTCAGTCATAACACTTAACCTAAAATTCCTTTTAATGTAGAGAATTAAAGTTGAAAAAATCAGATTAGCTTAAGCTATTGAAAACAGAATGTACACGCTAGTGAAATACAAGAATGATATAATAATTAACATGGTAAATTCCTCACGCAGCCAGAATATTCACTCGTAAGCAAAATGGTTCCTAAATCACATAACCTATAACCGATCTTAAACCTTTTTATACCATCTTCCATTTATGCTTTCCCAAAGAAGGCCTTTTTATTGAGTGTGGGTGCCTACCTAGCACTCGAATGTTGGATTGGGACAAAGACTGGAAATGGAGATTAGCCAACTACATTAAAAATATCACTTAAGGTAAGTAAACTAAAGTAAACTCATATTTAGAAAAAACATTTATGGTAAATTTCTTTTTTAGTTTAAAGAGGTAATATTTTTAAAAATATTTGTCTCTTATTTATGCAAATTGGATGTAATTGTTTCGAAAGTTGGAGCAACCCCCTATTTGACCAAATTTGATGATACGGGGGCACAGAACTAATAAAAAAGGGGCTGGTTATTTTCCACCAAGTGTCATCTGTCACCTGTACGTCCCAGTGGTACCAACCACCGGCCATTTCAAGGTTCGATCTGAATCGATTTTGCTCAAATTTTATATTAGGGTATTTTCAGAAAGTAAATCTGAAAAACTTTGCTAATCTTGACAAAATGGCGAAAAATTTTTTAGTGAATAAACTGGAGCATTTATTTTTAGAAAATTAATTGATATAACGAACTAAAAAATGAAAAATAATTAATAGTTTAAAAAACTAAAAAACACGCTTTTATATGCAACCGAACTAAAAATTAAAAAATAATTTTTCATTAAAAAATATTTTCACTTCATAGTAAAAAGCGTGGGTGCTTATATATTAAATGTTATACAGTATTATATTTGCCAATATCTATGATGGAAAAGTTATGAAAAAAACTAGTAAAATGCACTCTACGCTTTTTACTATGAAGTGAAAATATTTTTTAATGAAAAATTATTTTTTAATTTTTATAATATTTTTGCTGTTTTTCTATTTTGAAAAACCCTGTATATTTTACGGCAATTTTATTATAGCTTTAAGCATTTCATACAAACAAAACTTTTATTAAAAATAATCTTTTTTGAAATATTAGAATTAAATTTTTTTACCGATATTCGTGGACGTATATGAAAATAAGGTTAAATTTAACAAATACGCTAAGACACAATTTATTTAAAATTAATTTATTTCTTTTAACTTTTAAAAGTATTGAATTAATATACTGAAAATTTGCATGACTTAGTATTAAAAATATCTTAAGGTTAAGGCTGAAACTAAATTTAAGGGTAGGGTAGTGCTTTCCATTTAAATTATTCAAGTTCACTGGCACTTCTGGTTAAAAAGAAAATTGAATTTTTAGAGCATTAGACAGAAGGGTCCATTAGATAAATTTAAACAATCGCGTTGGCCTTTTTCTTGGCCCATTAGCCCTTTACCAACGATAAAAATGGCGGGTAACATAATATTTTTGAAGGCCGATTTTTAGAAAAGTAATAAAGATTTTATTTATTTACAATTTCCTAAAAAGTCTATTTTTTAAATATCCACAGTAAGTTAGCTTTATGTAAGCGCTGGTGTACTTACTAAGAAAAATAGGTCTTTAATGTTAATGCTGGGTAATAAAGGATAATAAATAATATTTTATGCAAACTAGGATGCTAAAAGAAAGATAGACATGCATTTAAAATATGAACACTTTGTTTTAAAGTGGTATCAAGTTAGATACATCATCAAAGTGTGCGCTGGTATACTATTTCAAATATAACTACATAAAGATGTATGTAATACACGCTCAGAAAAATGAAATTGTATACCGGGTGTCAACGAACTTATTTTGACAAACCATTAAACTTTTAGAGTATAAGACATTAATATGTGACTTGGTATTGGTAAGTGTTATGAAAAATAAAGGATAGTTTATGCAATTTTTTACTTCTCAGCCACTTCCCGGTTTAACCAGAAATGAACCCTATTTTAAAAATTTTAATTGGAACACCCTGTATTTTTTATAATATTTATGTATCTAATCTAAATTTAAGACATTTTAAAATCTAAATGTGGTAATATAAAAAGTTTTTAGGCCTACTTAATTTTTTCAGAGCCATTTTTTTAAATTGTATTTAGGTGGCCATGATTGGACGCAAATTAAAAATTAGGTCCTAGGTGATGTCAGAAAAATACAATCGCTCTATCTAAGTCTAAGTCTAACAACACCAAACTATCTGCTATCAGATTAAAAATGGGGACATTAATAAAGGATCAGGGCCACCTGGATGCACTATCACAAATGACACTTCAAAAAGTCAAGTGGGCGTAAAAACTTTTAAAAATGTCATTTTTCTATTAAAAATCGACTAGGGAATCCAAAAATAATAAAATAAAAAGAAAGTGTTGTCAAATTAGGGCCATATCCGGTTAAACCGAGAGTAAACAAAATGTGAAAAATATAAGATAACTCTTTCCTTTCCATTATATTTACTTATACCAAGTCTCATTTTGATATGTCTTATAATCCAGGAGTTATAGCTTGTCTAATAGATGCGTTTACACCCATGGCAGAACGAAAAAGGTAGGATCTTGCGCATGACGTTTATCACGTGACCGCCGTCTCTGATGTAATAAGTGTTAAATTTGTAAACAAAGTTAAAACCATACGTTTGTTTTCGTGTTTTTAATAGTTTGTTTGCCGTTTTACTTTGCTTTCTGGCCGTTTTGTGACTTTAAAACTAGTTAGGTAAAAGACGATTTGTTTTTAAGTTGCTTTAAACAGTGGTTTATTACGTCAGTTTCATTTATGTTTATATTAGGTTTGTTCCAGCAGGCTGTCAGAAATGTTCGCAATCGTTCGGATTCTGCGCTCGTCAAATTTGTCGTTCCAGCAGTGCCATGTTTCTAACATTATACAATTGTTTGTTGTTCAGCAGTAGTTTTAAGATGTTGGAAACATGTTGGAAACTGTTTGAAAAAGTTTGCAAACTTTCTTCAAACATTACTGACAATTTTTAACATAGCCTTTTTTGTATTGACGTATAAACATGTATGCACGCCATTGTTATTTTTCGGTTCCAGCAGAAAACTGTTGCCAACATTTCTGACTAATGTTTGAAACAATTTCTGCGTTCTAAGATGTATTGCTAACATGTTTCTAACATTTTGCTGGAACAAACCATATTAACATTTTAAGCTAGTTAACATCAAATATTATATTCTTAGATTAACAGTAATAATATTCTTAAATGGTATTTCTCTATACTCGTCCTTATGGTAAAAAAATGACCAAAATTCACAAACATTGCAGGCTTTAAGGACCTAAATTTAAATATTGCGCCGAAAAAGTCACATTGCTATGTCATGCGCAAAGCCAAACCAATTTGGAATCGCTGTTGATCCTACCTTTTTGTTATCTTTGTATCATGGTTTACACCAGGTATAGGGTAGTAAAAAAAACAAGCAAGCGAGAATAATGCGTTACCTTGTTTATATACCGGCCTTCTTTGTTCAAAACAATAAAATATAAAAAAATAAATACAAATTTAAAGAATATATAAAATTAAAAAAATAGAAATAAGAAAATATAAATAAATTAAAAACATTTTTTCATGTCTATCTGCTTAACGCGTAAAACTGTCTCTTTTTCACGCATTACCTCTATATTATTTTATTTAGCTAAAGGGTGTTTTTTTGTTTTTTAAACCCTTATACATTTTATTTTCCTATAACTGCAAATCGCTGCAAATTTTCGTTATAAGCAATAAATGAAACGATGAATTGGGTCATATAACTGATTTACAGCAACGTTATCCGTTTATTTATGTTGATCGTCTAATGGGTAGTGTTTATGGTAGTAAATTTTTGTATATCTCCATTTTTTGTATTAAAAACTTGTCGACAAGAGAAATTTACATGATTATGCTGATTTAAGTTCAGTCAATTTAGGTATTCTAAGGTATAAAAATAGTATATTTCCTAACTAGTACTAAAAGTGCGGAAAAGGCACTTTCGGCACGTGTTAGGAACGCTTATTTTTTTCTACGGGCTAAGGACAACATGAAAACTAAAATTTTATGTATTTACTGTTCATTTTACCACAATGCTACCTAATATCCTACCATACCAAAGCAATATTCTTTTAAAATATGAAGTGGATGAAAATCCTTTATTGCGACTTACTAATATTTGGTATAAAATTTTTGTACTTTTTCACACTAGTGCGGAAAGCAGTGCCAAAAAGTTAGATAATAGTATATTACATAACAAGTGTCAGAAAGTGATATCTTGTGCGCACGAGGCGATAGCCGGTTGAAAATTACATTTCAGCACAGAGTCATGTACAATATTTTTCCTACGACCAAAAATATTTATACCAAAAATCTAAGCTAGTTGATTATATAATTTCAACACAGACAAGATAAACTGACAAAGAATTTAGACGCAAATCAATGTCAGTGCCATAAAATCCAAATAAAGAAATCACCTTTAATTGTATGTAAAGTATGTAAGTATTTAGTATTTTTATTTTAGTTTCCTTACAAAAGTGTATGAACTGTAATTTCTTTTAATTAAGTTTTTAAATTGCGTAAAAACACCTTATCACTGAACAAAACTTACAGTCCCAAATGGATTAAGTCAGAATTTCAATCCCTAACTTAATGGCAATTTCATTTTTTATTTTACCAGATATTAGTCTTTTTCTAACAAGGTATGATTAATTTAGAAAAAAAAATCACCCTGGCATTTGTGGTTAGGTTAAAATTTTCAAATCGAGTTCCCTTTTTTGGCATTCAAAGCTTTAGACACTTATTATTATTAAAAGCATTTGCTATGATATAATGTCTATAAATAAACTAATAAACCCTTAAACATAAAATTAAAATGAATATAATTTGAAAAATGATAATGTGTGTTAGCACTGGTAAGTCAAAACCTTTAGTTTGTTAAAAATATACTCTAAATATCTTGTTAACGGAAATTAAGCATCTGTCATAAGTACTTTTCAACACGCGTGAGATATTATTCGTTTTCTAAAGGATCAAGGAGTGCGTTTTATGTCATTTTCATATGTGGTCATGGGAAAAGTACTTTTTCGCACTAGTATGGAAAAGTGACACTTTTTAGATCTAAATGCATGCGGAAAAGTGAAATTTTTGTACGCAAGTAGGAAACAGAGTTCCGTAATATATTTAAAGCCTAAATGCCTCTAAGATCGTTTGTTTTGTAAAAAACAATAGTTACTGTTAAATATTAAAAAAATAATAATAATAATAAAAACAATCACCAAAGGTAAAATTCAATTATTTGCCATGGTATAGCGAGTCAAACAAAAACAACATGTCAACGTGGTAAGCAAATATACTGGGTGTTACATAATGTTGTTAAAAATTTAGGGGCAGATTGCACCACATAATATAAAGAGAAGGTCATATAAACATGGGTCTAGAAATCCATTGTTTTTCGGTACAGGTACTTGTAAAGATTTTTTTAAATATGTATATCCTAAATATCCTTTACCCAATTTTATTAAAATTTGGCAATATTCTTTATGCTTTTAGGGAAGTAATTTATCACTAACTCAGTAGCATGTAATAAGTCCAGTGGCATCTCGAGCGGCAACTGAAAGAATATTTCTAAAAGAAAAACAGTACGCCACTGTTTGTGTGAATGTGTGTACAATAAAAATACAGCTTTAATGCCTCCTATTTTTTTTTTCGTCTATTGCTTAGTTTAAGAGAAAAAATCACTTAAGCGCAGGTTTTTAGACCATAAAAGAAGCATTGGGGGAACTTTTACCTTTAAAGGTTAAGATTTATATTTTTACTGGCAGTTATGAAAAAACAATAAATACCTATTTAAATAAGGTTATTATCTAGTCTAACAATTTTTACTAATTGTTTTTAAAATTTCCACGTTTTTTGAAAATTTGAACAACCTGTATCTTAAGACTAAGACATTTTTGACATATGGTTTTTGTGATTATATGAACTTTTTTACGTTTTTAGTAAAAATTCTGCTCTCATATTTTTTTACCACATTCTGTAACACCTTGTAGATAATATTTAAGTGGTAAATTATAAAAATTTAAATATAAATGGATAAAAATGTAAATACAAAAAATTACGGATAAATCTATTTGTGGTACATAATAGACGTTGCTGTATCAAAACTACATACAAATTTTGTATGAGTAACGTCTTAACAGGTACAACAGGTACAGTTATGCATAAAAATTATGGCCAACTAACTACAACCTCGTGTACTTTTACGGCTTGTTTTGACAATATTGTACCACTAACTACCTTAAGCCACAAATTATCAGAATATACAGATGCGAAAGTGCGGCAAATAACGCTTACTTGTTTCTATGACCTTGAGAAAGAATAAATGGAACATCTGCACCAATTTATGGATCGTAATATTTTAAATTTGTAAAAGGTTAAACCGCACCAAGGCGCTAAGGAGAGATAGACTTTTATAGTAACTAATTATGCAGCTTTTTTATGTGTGAAAAACGGAACAAAAGAAAAATACACTAATTGGGAATTTACAAACTAAAAATTTTACCCATTCTTTGAACGGGAAAATATTGTTAGTAGATGTCACGTGGATCAATCTGTAATAAAATGTCTATACCTGGTTGCACAATACATTTTTAAAAACGATTAAACTAATGGGGGTTTAGAATGTTTACCAAAAAGCTATTTAAAAAAAAACCTTGCCTAAAAACTGCTTATTAAATTAATTAATGGTATTCCGTTTGTTTAGCTTAATTGTGTATTAAAAAGTTTTGTGTAACTAGGGATGGAAACAGAATAATTGAAAGCCGATAAACACAAGTTTCTGAAGAAACCCCAATGCAATATTTTAAAGCAATGCAGATGTTGCCTTAGTAATACCCAAACCTAATTGATTTGTTTTTTTTTAAATACTGAAAAAACACCTCATTTTTTTAAATTTCAAATATAGCCTTTTAAATGGCAGTGCGGCTATAAATAAAAAAATGTTTTCCTCTGTTTAGGCACATACTGATTAATATCAATAACTTTAGTAACATATCTAAGTAATTTGTAAAAGGTTTGTATTTATGTTAAATAGTCTTAAAATAATAGTGGTCCTTTGGGAATCTAAAAGTGATCCGCTCCCGGTGATGCAGGAACAGAATAAATATACACATTTGTATCTCATATTAAACGGTAAAAAAATTTAACAAGACACTATTCAAACACTTTAATAATAATATCTAAAAGTTTACCAAACAACTAAACACAATTAACTAACTTATGTTCACGTTCTATACCAACAAAAGTATGGGACTAACTGACACCTAGATGAGCATTAGGTCACGTACTAAATCGTGGGATGTATATCCACCACGCAGTGGGAGGGGCGATAGTGGTGAGAGACTAACCAGAACTAACCAGAACCCAGGCCCATAAACCAATACTTAACGAGAAAAGATTTTTAACCAGCAGCTTGACATTCCCGCCAGAGGGCGTCATGGATATTAAATTACTACGTTATTTTGACATAACCCCTTCTTAAGGATTTTTTGGAGTTATTCGTTCGCCTACACCGGCTGGTAAAAATATTATCTTGTTAAATAAAAAAGAGCTAAAATTTTTGTTTTTTTTTCATCGAGATAATAAAAGTATAATTTTAGAAGTTTTTCTAATGGACTTGTATTTTTTTAATCGTTTATTTTGATAATAAAAAAGATATTAAAATATCGAAAACGAAATTATCTTCCGAACGAATATATTATACCGAATACGTATAAACGATATTGAGTTATTTCTGGGTCAAAGTTTAATGGGAAACTTATCGAGAAGGCATAATGGTTCGATTAACCAAATGATGTAGCCTGATCGTCCCTGCATAAATATTTGGGACATATAAAATGACCTTTGCCCCATTCTAAATGCATTAGGACCATATTACGGGGTAAGCGTGACGTAAACTCAGATCTTTATAACTTCTAAAATACGCTTAAGAGGGTGCTCTATTAACCCATATTTTGCACCAAAAATGCGTAGGCTTTCTTCGTATGTATAGTTGAAGCCATCGATATTTCATTTATTTACATTTTTTAAAAGCACCGCAAATTTATTTCGGATGTATTAGGGTTTATCATACAAATAAATAAATTTAACTGTTCTCTTATAGATATACTTAGAAAAGACGAAAAATTCAATTAATAAGATAGGAAATTTAGTGACTAGCCCAAGAACAGATCGACAAAGTGAAAAATGCACGACGCTAATAGTCAGCAAGGACTAAGACGTCCACACATACTTTGCCGTGTCCTGCGCAACCGTAGACATGCAGACCCTACCCAGTTGGAAAAATCGAATATTCCCCTTCCCCCTGGGTGGAGACATGGTCTTAAGTTGTCGTGAATAGGACCGTGATTCGGAACCCACGTTAAGCTGTGGGTCCTGTCTTGCTGACATCACCAGACGTAAAAGTCAGGGCGCACAATAAGCCGAGTGGCTTCGATGCGTAGGTTATCCCGGACTTATTGTAAGGTCTTAGGTCTAAGATACGTTTAAGAATAACAGGAAGCTCTATGTATGATGTATAGTTGAAGCCATCAATATTTCATTTGTTTACATTTTTCAAAAGCGCCGCAGATTTAGTAATTACAGACGTATTAGGATTTGTCATGAAAATAATTAAATTTTACTTTTGTCTTCTAAATATACTTAGAAAAGATTAAAAATTTGATTAATAAGAAATATTTGTAACGTAAAAACTACATGCTGTCCTTAAACTACTAAAAAAATATTGATCGGCAAAAATCTATTTACAGCGTGTCTACTTAAGTTTGCACCATATGAAAAACTTTTTATTATTAATTTTATGAAAAAAGTTATTTATTAAAAGTTCTGCATGGTCTAAAACCTAAAATGCAATCATTAGATATTTATTTTTTGCGGTTGTTTACGAGGTATATCAAAAAATATGAATTTTGCTCAAAAGAAAAGTAATCCTATTTTTTATAATATCGAAAACTTTTCTAAAAAAAATAAAGATGTTTATAATGTTAACCTTTTAAATATGCAAATTGGTTAAAAAAATACATTTCGAAATAGGTGTGCACAAATGCACCAACTTAAATTTTCACCCATAAGGCAGAAAAAAATTATAAAAAAGTAGTTTTTTTTCAATAAACAAGTTTGCATATTTGAATGTTATTTCTAATCCTAAACGTCATTTTTTTAATAAAAATTTTCGATATAATAAAAAATAATGGTACATTCTTCTTGAGTAAAATATTTACTTTTTTACATACCTCGTATTCCATTGCAAAAAATAATTTCTGGTGATTACATTTTAGGTTTTAGACCATGAAGAACTTTTTATAAAAATAAGTTTGTTTTTGTAGAATTAATATTAAAAAGTTTTTCTTATGGTGCGAACTTAAGTAGACACTATAAGCCGTCGACATTTAATTTTAACCATATTTGACTAGCTTACTATACATCTTTACTAAAAGCTTTTTGTGGTTTTTGTGTGAGTAAAAACAAAAGTGAACTGACCCTTCATATCTTTATCTACCAGCTCCGTTTAAAAAGAGCTTTAAAACTGTTCTAGCGAGGATACGGTAAATGATGGAATTGTTTTTGTCACTTTCATGCGCGTATATAAAAAGGTGTAAAACATGAATTAAAAACATTATCCCGAAATAAGAATGTTTATTTCAAGTAAAATAGCAGATATCGAATCCTTATTTAATTCTTAAAACCTTTTTATTTGACATTTTGCTAAATTTTTAAAAATAAAGGCAGACTTTTCTTGGTCCATTTTCACATTTTTGTACTTTTTGGAGCCCTTGTACAAAACACAACAAATTTCTTAAAGTTAATCTTGTTTTTTGAAAAGACAAAAGCAGTTGTCATACACGACTTTCTAATACATTTAAATTTTTGGTTCATTTTTGATATTGTAAAAGTCCATTCGTGGACAAACTATAATAATGATGCAAATTAATACTTATGTAAAGTACCTACTTACATTTCAATTTTTACGAAAAAATTACCTACATCAACCTGCATCCAAAATGGTTTTGCGAAGCTTAAATTAGCTAAGTTAGCATTTTGACCTTAATGTTTGTACTAAGGGATAGATATCGGACTGATTAGAGGTTGCGATTGGAGATTAAGACGGTGGGCAGCGTTTCCTGCTGGGCGGAGTTTCCCGGACCTCCCTATATCTCTGGCAATATAAGTTTTGCAACAAAATCATTCAAACACCTTATTATTATTTTTTTATATAAATGCTATTGTAAAGTTTTTCGTATTTTGTATAAAAATATGTCTTTATTATTGCATTTAATATTTAATAAATAGTAATTTATGTGACAAGTGTATAATAAAGTAATACATTTTTAACGAATAGGAAGTTTGACAGCACAAGCCGTAAGGTGAGTGTGGCAATCCCATGAGTAAAAAAAAGACACTTTATGCATGTGTTACATACTATATTTTTTCCACGACCGTATAAAATTTTTCCAAAATACAATTTTATACATGTTCTATTAATCTAAACTTATTAATTTTAATTTTTGCAGCACAGCCACTTTTATTAACTTGGGTTGTAACTATCTATCAATGGCTGCCTATGTAACGGAATCTTTGAGCCTAATTTTAACCAACTTCCAGCTATTCGATTTCTTTGAAACTTTGCACACGTATTAAGGACCCATGACAATGCAATAATCTGCAAACAGTATCCCTTTATCTTTTTTTTTAATCGCCAGGAAAAAAAATTCCATTATATTATAAAAACAACACCTAGGATGCCATCTGTTGGAAAAATTTCAAACTTTTGCTATTAAATGAAGAAGAAATTTTTTAGTGGATTTGCAAAATGTTGGCAACGGTCCAAACATTGCCTGGATTGCCATCTGTTGGCAAAATTTGAAACTTTGCTACTTAATGAAGAAGAAATTTTTAGTGAGTTGCAATCTTTTGCAAATTTTAAAATTTGCTACCATTGTCATTTCATAGGGGCTGGTTATTTTCTTTTTGCTGCTTAATTAAATAGTATGTTCTAATTTACTGTTATATTAAGAATTTTTGTGCAATATAACGAACTAAAAAATGAAAAATAATTAATAGTTTAAAAAAACTAAAAAACACGCTTTTATATGCAACCGAACTAAAAATTAAAAATAATTTTTCATTAAAAAAAATATTTTCACTTCATAGTAAAAAGCGTGGGGTGCATTTTACTATTTTTTCATAACTTTTCCATCATAGATATTGGCAAATATAATAATTATAACATTTAATATATTAAGCACCCCACGCTTTTACTATGAAGTGAAAATATTTTTTAATGAAAAATTATTTTTAATTTTAGTTCGGTTGCATATAAAAGCGTGTTTTTGAGTTTTTTAAACTATGTAATTATTTTTGTAGAAATAATATTAAAACAGTATAAATTCGTTTTCAATTTCTTAGTCATATAAATTCATTATTTCTATTAACTTTCAATAATTTTTATTTTATTTATTTGCAAACCATTAAATTTTAAAACTAGTGACACATGAACTAAAAGAAATAATAACATAATCGAAGGTAACTTGACCGTTTGGTTCAGTTGATGTCACATTTACTGTAACATTGCATAATTTGATATTTAGGTTTATTGAAGTAGGCATTGAAACAAAACATTAATTCAAAGTGTGAAAAAAAGCTTCGAACTGGTAAAGAAAGTTACTTTTTTAACACTTTATGTAGTGTACTAGAATGGAGTACTTTAATTTCATGTTAACGATTAAAAAAACAGCATATTTTTAACGGTGGTGGATTTTTTTATGTCATCAAATTCATTTTATTGTTTTGTTTGTTTATACTTGTCTTAAGTGGCCATTACTAGTAGTAGTTAAATACCACCTAATACAACAAACACTACTTACTTAAACCTATTCCTATCAACATTTCTGAACATGTAACTAACGCGACAGCGTGCGAAAATGTGCAATAACTGCAAACATTTCAAAGTGACTTTCGATAATATAAGATCCATTTGGGAACTTACTTATCAAAAGCACATGCGACTCTAGACATGTCAGTAAATTATCGGATAACGTTCTATTTGCTGAATTAAAGTAGTCAACCAATAGTCCGAATTCAAGAATAACGGCTTTCTGATTGTAAAAGAATTCTGCATAATCGGTTTAGTCATTTCCGAGAATTACCCCTTCAGACAAACAGATTAACGTTACAAAACTTTACCTCTTTATATTATTAATATCAGGTATAGGTGGTAGCAAATGAATATCAATAAAAGAAAATCTACTAACAATAAGTTAGATTCGTTGCTTTTCCTTATCCATTTTATCAAAAAAAACTTGCTTCGGGCAAGATTCGAACCCAAACCACCGCAGGCGAACATTCTATCACTAAACCTCTGAGGCTTATATAAAAATCCGAGCCGTTTGTGTACCTATATTTTCTACTGACTAGATATGCATATTTCATTATTTTTCCCAAAAATTATTGTGTAATAATTATAAATATTGCCTATAGCACTCCTAAATATTATAGCTCTCAATTGTAAAGAGTTTTTATAATCGGTTTACTATTTCAAGCTTAGCCTTTACAAAGTTATGGTTCATCCAAGATAGCCGACCCCGTGCCCACTTCGTTGGGCGTTAATATCCGAACTTGTTGTTAAATTATAATAAAGCATAGCCTATAACACTTCTTAAAAAGTGCGTTACTTTCTGATAGCGAAAGAATTTTAATGATCGGTTTAGTATTTCCAAAGAATAGCGGCTATAAACAAACAAAGTTACAAATTTTGCCTCTTTATAGCATTAGTATAGATATAGCCAATGTACCTTTATTCCAGTTATCTTGAAAATTAGGTCCACTCAAGATTTATTTTTCACAGATAATAATTATAATATTCCTCCCCAGCAGCTGTCGGATCTGACTTCACTCCATAAAAGTTTATCATATTTTATGCACTGTTCCCAGATTAATTTTGCATCCCTACCTTTATTCACGAACCCAATTCTGGCATTTAAGCTATGCTATTATATAAATCCAAAAGTTTTTGGTAGAAAATTAAAAACTAATTTGTAAGATTCATTATATTTGTTTTTCGGTGTTTTAAATTTCAGTATTTAGAAGAGAGTTATAAACAAATGTAATATTTACAGCATTTAAGAATTTAATTATAACCCTTGGTCTAAATCCAGGGAACATATTTTTTTTAAAATTTAATATAAATAGCAGTCTTGCTAGAATAATAAGAATGATGCAAAAAAAATACTTTTTATAAAAAGTTCTGCATAGTCTTAAACCTAAAATGCAATACGTGGTATACGAGGTATCTTAACAAAATATAAATTTTGTTTAAGAGGATAGTGCTCCTATTTTTGAAAATATCGAAAATTATTATTAAGGAAAAATGTTTATAAATAAAAATAACTCTTAAAAATGCAAACTCGTTCATTTAAAATAATAAAAAAATCATTAATTTTTTATGTGTAACAAGCGTTTCTGCGACTTTTTGCTATTATGACAGTTTTTAAGCTTTCTTTACATATTAAATTTTGAAATAAGTATTTCCTAATGTACAAATTTAAATTTTCATTGTTAAAACAAAAAAAAAAAAAAAAAAACGCTTTTTTTGTAAATGAGCGAGTTTGCATATTTAAAAGTTAATTTTATTTTCAAACATTTTTCCCTGTAATAATTATAAATATTTTCAAAATAAAGGTACTTTTCTATTGAACAAAATTCAATTTTTTAGTCACCCTAATTTTATTTAAATTTTTAGGTTGTAGACCATGCAGAATTTTTATAAAGAATAAATTTTATCGTAAAAATAATAATAAAAACGTTTCTCATATGTAGAGGACTTAGGCGGACATGCTATAAAAAAGTTTATATTTTTAATATTATTAAGGTGCGTCTAGAACGCCGTCGCGAACCTGATGAGTGTTGCAGTACGGAGAAGTTGGTTAAAAAATTAACTGTTAAAAAACTGTTAATATTTAATACTAAAAAGGGTCTTTTCTGCCACAGCTTACAAAATCTTGATTGTAAAATCTCAATAGAGCTTTTGGGAAGAAATAAGTTTACACTATTGAGCACCAGCTAAATTTTAAACTTTTAATCTTACCGTTTAAAATGTAAAAGACAAAAAAATACATTATATTA
>JACEGR010005158.1:0-76895 GCA_014170235.1 Listronotus bonariensis
TCGTGTATTTTATAGAAATGGCCATTTACCAATAAAGTGGTTAGGTAAACTAAATAATAGTTTAAAAAACTAAAAAACACGCTTTTATATGCAACCGAACTAAAAATTAGAAAATAATTTTTCATTACAAAGAGTTTGTCACTTCAGAGTAAAAAGCGTGGGGTGCTTAATATATTAAATGTTATAATTATTCTATTTGCCAATATCTATGAGGGAAAAGTTATGAAAAAATAGTAAAATGCACCCCACGCTTTTACTCTGAAGTGACAAACTCTTTGTAATGAAAATTATTTTCTAATTTTTAGTTCGGTTGCATATAAAAGCATGTTTTTAGTTTTTTTAAACTATTATTTATTTTTCATTTTTAGTTCGATATATCAATTAGTTTTTTAAAAATAAATGCTCCAGTTTATTCACTAAAAAATTCCTTCGCCATTTTGTCAAGAGTAGTATTAGGACACTTATTTATCCTGGCGGTCCTAATCAGGATAACGGGATACTGTTTTTAAATTATTGCATTGTCATCGGTCCTTGATACGTGTGCAAAGTTTCAAAGAAATTGAATCGCTGGAAGTTGGTAAAAATTAGGCTCAAAGATTCCGTTACATAGATAGATAGTTACAACCCAAGCTAATAAAAGCATGTTAAAAAAAAGAACCAGAAAATAAGCTTTCAGAATGTAAAAACCTGGTCGAAATCGGTAAAGCCGTTTTTAAGTTACAGCGTTTTAAAGATATTGGTAGCAAAGTTTTGACACATTTTTTTGTTCAGTAGTGTCTCTGGGGCTAAAGGGCTGTAATCAAAAAACTGGCAAAAACGTCTGGAGATATTGATATTACTTTACTAATGACCTATAATTAAATGCGAAAAAAATTATTACCGGAATCACACACCTCTAAACTTTTTGTAATTTTGCATCTGTTTATTGACCACCCTGTATACCATGAACATTTGATTATTTTTCAAAAATCGTTTTGCGCCATGTCATCTAGATGAAATGGGCTTTAGCATACCGAAATCCGCAGCTAAAAATATTTTTTATTTCAAAAGTTACTACAAGTTAAATATGGTGCTAAAAATTGCTTGTCCCGATTTTTTTGGCGAGCACTTTATTTGGCTAGCACATGAACGGTAAGGGTGTTTAAAAATCCGTAAAATGCATTTTGTGTGTACTTTTTAAGAGTAAGAATCTTTTATTTTTGCTCGACAAAAATTTTCACGGTAGCATTGCCATTGCTAGTTGTACCCACAGGAGTGGATTGCTTAGGGCATCTTATAGTTCTAATCCGGCACTAACTTGTATTGTAAACTAAACATTTTTATCATTTTCTCTCCGAAGTTATGATTGAATGTCAATATATTTTTACGTCAAAGCACTGCATTGTGTTTAGTAATACCTTTAAAATCTAAAAATAAAAGAAAATGACTTAATTTATGCAATCAAAAAATAGGTTTCATAATTAAAAGACAAATTTCTTGTTTCCTTGTTATGTTAGCTTTAAGAAAGTGGTAATTTAAGCTCTAAAAGTTTAAAAAAGTGTAATTAATAATACATTTTAAAATAAAACAAATATTAATTGACCATTTTTGTTGGTTTTGAGTAATAGAAATACTTAGTGAACAATATACAGAACACCTTATGTACAGAATGATATATTTTTATTAATCTATATTAATTTGCTGGTACGTTTTCTTTATGTGGGTTCTTATATCTATTATTTCATGACAATATATAGAAAAGAAAATCAAAATGCACCCTTTTTTTCCCTTTTCTCATATATTTAGTCACTGGCGTACCAAAGAGGAGTGGACCTTCCCGAGCCCCAAAAAGGTAAGAATGAATGTACCGTGGAAAAGAAAACATGAAACCCAGCTTATGATTATGTGTTTTAACAGTGTGTATTGTGATGTCCCCACTTTCAATTTCGGACACTTTTGTTTACCGTAAAGATTTTTTTTATTATAGAAAAAAATGTATGCAAGAAAAGTATTTATTGTGAGGGGCCACACTTACAATTGTATGTCAAGACCATTTTTTTTTGGTTGTCAAAAATTTCTATGCAAGAAAAGTAACTTTGAGTAACTAAGGGGTCCCACTTCCAATTTCGGCCTTGGGCCTCGATATCTGTAGGTACGATACTGACACAGACACATAACCAATGTAGCTACCTAATAGTTTGTCTTATATTATTTCAATGTATTGGTGTTTACAAGAAGTATATTTTTAATATAAATCTATGGTACTTTCTCTCCTTCTAACTTATATTAGTTAATATAAATATACTTCTTGTTTTTTTTATCTTTTTAGTTTAGTTTTGCACTTCTCCACCAGATCCAACGGCTGTTACACTAAATTGTTAATTTATTTGTGATGTTGTAAATATGATGTATTTAAACTACATTTTTCTTTTTATGTTATGTATTTAATTTAAATGTCTTTTGTTAACATTATTTAAATATTTCTTTGAATATTGGACTGATTTTGGCTGATTTTGGTTGACAAATAAACAATATATTAAAGTTTACTTGTTAGCGGTTGGCATTTAATAAAGTTTAATCTATTGTTTATTTATCAACCATAATGAACTAAAATCGTTTATAAAAATAATTCTATATTTTAATTTTCCTGCAATAAATTCAAGTTATTTCAGTCGGCAAAACAGATACCAATGTTTTCGACCGACTCCAGCGTCATCTATGACTTAAAAGGAACTAGCATTATAAGGGCCCAGCTCGCTCATAGATGGCTTCTGCTACCGACTAATTAAAATAACGCTTTGCACAGGTAAATGGTATAAGCAGAGGAGTGTTTGCGCATATTTTTAATGTCCCAGTCAATTTCGGTTTGTCGGCAAATGGCTTCAGTTTTATATTTTTAAATGTATATTTTGTCATTCTTGGGTTCTTAAGACAATGCTAAATCAGAATGTGACACTTTTACAGGTTTTTAAGTCCATTTGATTATTAAGAACCACTTTTAATATTACGTTTAGGTGGCCATGATTGGATGCAAATAAATGTGGGAATGTTAGAAAAATACAATAGCAAAGTTTTAATGAGTGGTTCAAAAGATAGGAATAAAATAATTTGGAGAATTGACATTTTTGTGTCTAACTATAATTTTTTAAACGGTAACCCCTTTTAAACAAACACTTTTCAAATAAATGATTTTCTGACAAATCTAACGATACTAATTTATTTGCGATCAAAATAAAAATAAAGTCATAAATATACGATCATAGCCACCTAGATGCAATATTACAATATTATGGTACTCAATAAATTAAGTAGGTATAAAAACTTTTTTAAAACGACAAATTGAAATATAGAATTGTCTCAAAAATCCAAAAATGTAAAAATATACAGGGTGCACCATATAAAAATTTAAAATTTTCGGTTAAGTCGAAAATACCGAAAAAGTATTAAATATGCAAAAATAAAGACAATTAGATATCCAAAATTAGAAAAATATTTATACACGTTCAACCAATTCAACTGTTTATAGGCAATGCGTAGTCTAAAGCTTGAAGAACACTAACAGGTGGAGATTGGACAAAGAATGCTGGCATGTAAACATGTTCACATATTGATCCCACTTTGGTATTGCTTTACTTACCTATGAACCATTCGACGCGTTTAATCTAGTTCGTGTTTGTTAAAAACCTTGTGCAAGTTAATATGTATGTTTTAAAATTAAAAGAACAAATTTTTCTGGTTTTGACTATATAATCATCTTAAAAGAGTTTATACACTTGTGTTTCACACGGTGTCTGTAGATTGATTTGCATCCAATTATGTCCACTTAGATGTTATAATAAAAATGGCTTTAAAAAATTTAAGTGGGCCTTGAAACTTTTTAAGATGTAAGATTCTAATTCATTAGTGTCTTAGAAATTTAAAATGGTAAAATATGTAGAGTGTTCCTGTTGAAATTTAAATTTGGAGCCAATTCTGGTTAAACCAGAAGAGACTACAAAGTGAAAAATATACCAAAACTTTCTTCTCTTTATGCCATTACCTATATTTAGTCCCATCTTAATATATCTTATACTTTGGGGGCTATGGCTAATCTGATAAATTCTTTGACACCCGATAGATGGTACTGTATTCCAGGGCCGTACCCAGAAAATTATTTAGAGGGGGGCAAAAAGGCGACTACAAAAAAAAAGACTTCAGGTAAGTTAACAAAGTGGCAAGAGAGGAGAAAAGGTCCCCTCTGCGTATGGCTCTGCTGTATTTAAAATGGAAAAGTTGAAATTGTGATAATAACCACCGTTACATGACTAACCCTGTAATTTTTTTGTTCAAACAATTACGCAACCTTAAATTTTAATCTACATGTTTAAGAGTTTTTTTTTATTAAATGGCCTCATTAATTTATTATGGATTTTATTCCATTTAGCCTATACACTGATATATGGTCGGTATATAGGTAATACTAACTAAGTAACAATTCTATGTTTTTGAGATATCAGCAATTTTATATAAAATTTGATTAAAAAAAAGAAAAGCTTTTGCTGTCATGTTTTATATTGGTATCAGAAGTAATAGATTCTATAAAGAGTTGCTTCCACTTTTTACACAAAAAAATATCCAAAAACGTCATAATAAACAGTTTTCGTACTTAGAGAATTTTACCTTTTGTGTAACCCAGTAATTTTACCATCTAGTGTATAAAATATAGTAATATAACTGCACATAAAAACACTGAAAAAATTGTTAGCTCACATAACTTAAAACTAAATTAATGTTTTGACCTAATACACCACCGATTAATATCCTGTCTCGAGTCTTGCATCCAAAAACTCACTAAGTGACACATACGAAATATTATTTATTTACGATTGAGGTGACTTAGGGAGTTTTACCCTAACCATAAAAGTTTTTATTGCACTTAATGAAATTTATTATTTTATTTAAGGGCTTTAGATGTCAAACATGAAAGATTTGAGTTGTTCATATAATAAAACTATTACCGCAAGTAACTTGGGTATGCTTAACTAATTTTTGGGAAAAATGTTACTTAGTGACCTTTATACCGACGATGTACCCTGTACAATATGTTTTCTTGTAATTAAAAATGGTCAGCTTTTCTTAAAAAATAAACTGCTCGCCAAAAAAATCGGGACAAGCAACTTGTAGTAACTTTGGAAATAAAAAATATTTTTAGCTGCGGAATTCGGTATGCTAAAGCCCATTTCGTCTAGATGACATGGCGCAAAATGATTTTGAAAAATAATTAAATGTTCATGGTATACAGGGTGGTCAATGAACAGATGCAAAATTACAAAAAGTTTAGAGGTGTGTGATTCCGATAATAATTTTTTTCGCATTTAATTAAAGGTCATTAGTAAAGTAACATCAATATTTCCAGACGTTTTTGCCAGCTTTTTGATTACAGCCCTTTAGCCCCAGAGACACTACTAAACAAAAAATGTGTCAAAACTTTGCTACCAATATCTTTAAAACGCTGTAACTTAAAAACGGCTTTACCGATTTCGACCAGGTTTTTACATTCTGAAAGCTTATTTTCTGGTTCTTTTTTATTACCTAACCGCATTATTGGCAAATGGCCATTTCTATAAAATACAGGGGTCAAACAAAAAGTAAAGATAAAATTGCACAAAATATGGTTATTGTTCGTTTAAAGCTATGACAATTGGGCTGTACGTTGTTGTTTGGTTTGAAATTTGGTCAATATGCAGCTTCGGTCAATACCTCTGGACGGTTTTTTTCTTTTTCGATTAGTGCCTTTTGGCCACAGATAGGCTACCTGGCAGATCCATTGTCTAAAATGTGTTTTTGTGGATTTTTGATGTGATCTGGATATTTTAAATTAATTACGACCTAAGGATTTTTTTGTACAGGGTAATCAAACAAAACTGACCCTTTCATTATACAGGGTGTTTCCGATTTAAATTGGAAAAAATTAATAGACGATTGAACATGCAAAAATAAAAAAAGTCTATACAAACATGTATATTTTGAAGCTTTGTTCTCGAGATACAGGGTGTTAAAGTTTTGGAAAAAAAAATATTTTTTTATTCATAGCTCAAAAATCCCTTGGCCGATTTTCCTTAAACTTGACAAGTTTGTTTCTCATGATAAGAGGTATCATTTGATGTATTGAGATTTACCGTAATTATTGCAGTGGCGTCCCAGGCAACCTAGTTAGTAAAGATGGAAAAATAATGGTACGCCACTGCTTTTTTATAATTTTGTAAATTTTTTAAGAATAAGCATTTAAAAATAGAATTGTTGAGGAGGTAGACAAAATTCACATAAAGAGAAAAATCATTAAACTGTGTTTTTTGGGAGAGTAGTAACAACTTAAGATTAAAATTAGGTGGGTCTGTACGAGAAGTTTTGATAGAGAACAACATTGAGCGTATGGACTGGCCTGCAAGATCCCTGATATGAACCCAATAGAGCATGTGTGGAGTAATAATAAATTAAGGTTGAATCAAGGTGATCATGAGTTTCATAATTTAAATAAGTTAGCAAATGCAATTAGGGAAGAATGGGAAGCTGTCCCCCAGAAATTTATTGGAAACCTCGGAGGGTAGCAGCAGTTTTGCGTGCTCAGGGAGGCCCTACTAAGTACTAGCAGGTGATAATTTTAATCTTAAGTTGTTACTACTCTCCCAAAAACACAGTTTATTAATTTTTTCTCTTTATGAGAATTTTGTCTACCTCCTCAACACTTCTATTTTTAAAAGTTCAAAAGTAGAGTTCAACTACCAAACGACCCCACCGAAAAAACTCAAAAACTATTAAAAGACACAATTAAAGATATTCAGGGCATTTTAAATAAAAAAGAAAAGTATTTCTTAATAAATAAAAATTCATCCCCCTCAATGTTATATGGCCTAATAAAAATACATAAAAATGGGGAACCAATAAGACTGGTTGTTTCCTATGTAAACACTCCTTTACAAAAAGTAGCAGAAAAAACTTAATAACATTATCAGGGAAATCCTACAATTTACGCCAAAATTCTCAGTAAAAAATTCCATAGAATTAACCAATCACCTTAAAAATAAAAACACTTTTAAATAACTCCACGTTAATATCATTTGATGTCACAAATATGTTTCCGAATATCCCAAACCAAGATTGTATAGATATTATAGATGAAATGCTTTTCGAAAAAAATATTAACATAGTAAAACATCAAGAAATTTTAGAATTACTTAAACTCTGCATAAACGGCAGTTACTTTCAGTTTAATAACAAATTTTATAAACAAAATGATGGTCTAGCAATGGGATCACCCCTTAGCCCGTTACTTGCTGAAATATTGTCAAGGAACAATTATTTTTGGTAACAAATAAATTTAATAATTTCTAATTTTCTTATAAAAGTTCATTCACTTAAAAATATCATTTTTCAAACAAATTAATTGTTTATAACTAATATTCTTCAAAATTAAACAAATTCAACTATTCTCACAAGTAAGCAATCTAGGGAGTTCACCAAACCCCTTGATTTGCGTAAAATATCAAAATTAAACAAAGTTTACTTATTCTGCACTTTTGGCGGTTTTAGAAGTTCATAAACCTATTGTTTCCCAGGATATGTAAAAAATCGCCAAATCTGCAGAATTGCCAAACACGGTAAATCGCGAAATAGTTTGGAATCAATCCGGTATCGACAAGTAACGCGCGCGGTCGAAATTAACTAGCGATGTTCGATAAACTGAGTGTTGGGGTCCGTCCGGCTACTGCAACTTTAATGTAAGTATTGTAATTTATATTTTTATATTTCTAAAATGTGCTACCATCACTGAACCTATGTAATATAAAATTAATCTTAATATTTTAATAAATAAATTTAGGTGATTATTTTAATTTACATCTTTCATTTTTAAACCATGAGCTACATCCCTAGTTACACCTCAAATCAGGGTGTGACAAGTTTGGTGGAGGCAGCCGTGTTTTACGATCTCCAAATTCTATTAATTTAATTTTTGATCTATTATTCTTTTTAAATAAAATTACTTAAATCCCAAACAATATTTAATTATTTTTTTTATAAAAAAAAATTATTTACTTTTTTCCTCAAGATGTTTAGTGTGGTAGCATATTTAAAATTGTATTTATTTTATTGGTTTAGCATTTAGATATTTTATGAGTTTGGCATTTACATATAAATATGTATATTTTATCAGTTTTTACATAATTATTGGCATTGGCAGTACCATGTTCTACGCGTCACGATTTTTATTTTTATTTATATAGGGCGGCAAAGTAATAAGTTTCATACGTTTTTTTAATAGTTTTTTATTTTTTATTTTTTTTGGTACCTATAGCACGCAGTGCATCACATAATGGTACGCAAACATTTTTATAAAGATAATAAATATTTTATTTTAAAATAATAGAAAAAATCCTCAAGTTTTTTACTCTATTTAACTACGAATTTAACTATTTTTTTTTACTCAATAAACTTTTAGATGGATAAGTCATCTTACTAAACACATCATTTATTTATTAAAACAAATAATAAATTATAATTAATTAGATTTAAATGAAAAATAGGATTGGTAAATATAGCAACATATTTTTTTTTCTTAATAGAAATTAACATAAGCAATGACCCTTCAAGGAAATAACCAAAAATAGTTAAATCTTAATGTCCGACAAAAGAGTAACTAGAAGTAATAATAAAAAGGGGAAGTTTTAAGGGTAGATATTCCAGATTTTGAAAATTTTACTCCAAATCATAGGAGCACAGATATAAACCCATTTGCACCAAGGGCATCTCTTAGCAGAAGCCCCAATAGTAAAAGTAAACAAAAATTTGTTTTTGATATACAGGGTACTTCTAGTAAAACCTCTGACACAACACCACACGCAACACCTACCTCTACACCTACAGAAAAAGATAAATTTGTCTTTGAAATAGGAGTTTCTCATAAAGAACCTCAAAAAAGTTCAGGCGAACTAGATTCAAATTTAATAAACATAGAAAACACTGAAAAAAATAATATACAAGTTAACTTAAGAAATACACCTACACAAACAACACCAACACAAGTCACACATAAATCTGTTCAGACTACACAAAAACCAAATACACAAAACACAACTGTCCCTGCATATCAAAACATAGTTACAAACTCAGCAATAAATATTACAAAAATGGCAAACACTACACTGGAAAACGCATTGGCAGAAACCAAAACGCCAACTACCCCTAAATTTATACAACCTCCATATTACATCCCTAGTTACACCTCAAATCAGGGTGTGACAATTTTAATTTACATCTTTCATTTTTAAACCTGAGCTACATCCCTAGTTACACCTCAAATCAGGGTGTGACAAGTTTGGTGGAGGCGCCGGGTACTAGTAAGGCTTTTAACGAGTGCCTAATAGTACAACATATGAATGCACTATCAAGAGCTTTTTCGAAAGAATTTAGCCTACTAAGTGACAACTGGAGTGCTGGGTCGATGAGGGAAAAAAATTTAAGGAGCAAAAGGCCCTGGATTTTATAGGTTCAGCATTATCATGGTGCTGTGGAGTGGCAACAATGGAAAAGCTACAGCTAGTGGCAAACTCAGAAGGGCATGTTGAACAAAAGCTAAATAAAATCACACAAGGACTTTCAAGTATGTTAAGGGAAGCAACAGAAAATTCACAGCATTTCAAGGACTATGAAAGATCTGTAGCTGAGACTTTCAAGGAAACGGAACTGAGGATGAAATACATTGAAAGATATACTTCAGAATTTGAGACAAGACTTACAAACTCGTATAGTGACCAGGAAAGAATGATATTAAATACTCTGTTTAATGAGTATTTAAACCTTAAAAGGATAGTTCTTTTGACAAGAGCTCTCCGGAGGCAGTCAATTTTGGACTCGTGCAAGCATCATAAAATTCCAGCAGATATAATTCACCCAAAAATTTTAAGAAAGGATTTGGACAAATTAGAAGATAGTATAAGAAACTCAGCACAAGGACTAGCTATCCAAGTATCAGAGATTTCTAAGTACTTCCAGATACAAATTTGTGATTGTTCTTTTACAGACACCAAATTATTCATTCATATAAAAATTCCCATAGTACAAAAATATTCAAATTGGCAGCTATACGAGCTAGTAACTACTCCATTCGCATGGTTCAACCAAACATGTGCCATACCTCACCAACCACTTTATATGGCAGTGGCTTTGGCGAAAAAGGGCAAGGATACAATGAGGCAAATATCTGGGACAGGGTTACATCAATGTAAGCCCTACCACGACCAGCTGTGTTATATACCGAGATTCTCAGCAGACAGCATTCAAGGACCACAATGTGCTAAAAAACTTTACGAGGGAACAACCGTGCAGGATCTAAGTCAGTACTGTCCTATGAATTGTCACTCTGCAACATCCATGATAATCTCCGAAATATATGAAGAAACATACATACTAACTCATCCAAAAGAAGATCTGTTAGTTTCTTGCAGTTCAAACAAAACTTTCAAAATTCACTCAAAACACTCTCACCAAGGAGCCATTAAAATTAATCTTCCCTGCAGCTGCCACTTGCATACACAGGATGAAGTAGTTATACCCAAAAGATTTCCATGCCCAGATATTTCTACAACATACGATGCAAGTATGACACACATTATTCCGGCAACTTGGTCAAACTTAAAATCATTTATTCTAAATCCAAAATTAAATAATATTTCGCCCACCTACAAAAATATTTCAGAGTGTTTAAACACAAACTGGACTCTTAACATACCCCATTTGAATTTAACTTCAACTAGCACTACCATTAAAAATATTTTAGATTCTATAGAACAATTCATCCCAACAAATTCTTATAGCTACACTTACGGAAGTCACAATGATACACTATTTTTAACCTGGAACATCATTCTTTCACTCCTCGTAGCTTATCTTCTGTGTAACTACCATAGAATGGCAGTGGCAGTTCCCATTATTCCTAGTGTACAAGGCCTGACACCAACTCCCAATATAGCTCATGATGCTCTTTTAGGACTCATTTGCACTTGTTTAATTATCTTTGTCCTATACTTGATGGTTCGCTTCATTTATTTTTATTGTTTTCAATCTAAAAATAAAAATCAATTTAATAAAAAAGAAATAGTGCATTTAATAAAATTTCTAAGCAGACACAACCAAATGAAAGCATAGAATTATCAAATCTTACTAGGGATAATCGTACCCTAAGATATAGTATAGAAGCAAGTAGCCTCCTGTCCCTATCTCCTGGAGAAAAAATACAAACTGAAGTAGAATGTATCGAAATAAAATAAGTTAATATTTAATTATTGTATGTAATTGTTGTAGGGGCATTTATTTATGCCTAAATGTCCCTAATTTTAGCTTTATCAAAAGAAAAGTTTTTTAATGATAAAATATGTTTTACCCTTGGGATCCCTCTAGTGCTTCCTTTTTACCTTGTTATTTACGCCTTAATCGCAGCTAGCATTTAAAAGATTTAAGGGAAAATATTATTGCAAATTGAAACAACACTAGATTTTAAAATAATTCTAATACTTAGATGCTTGGGTCATCTACTTGCATTAAAAAATGCTTAATTGAATTAAAATATAACTTATAATACACATAAATATTTAAATATGTAGGTAGGAGATAGAGGCATATAACTGGACAGGAAGGTTGTTAAAACCCTACATAAATTAGCACTAATAATAGTGCCAAAGAAGTTAAAAACATTTATTTTTTTAACATGAGACAATTTTTTTGCTTTTATTTGTGATCTCAAAATATATATATTTTTTTACAAGTTAACAAATTAATATTTAGAAAAAATGATATACCAATCATTTAAGTATTTGCATATCTGCATTGTATTGAATAAGGTGTATGCTTTTAAATTTATTTTGATCTTTAAAAAGGAAATATTATAAACAAGATATTTAAAATTCTGCACATCTAAATACTGAATAGTTATTATAATAATAAAACATATCTATTTTTTTTATCTATACCATGTAACTAGATGCATACCCACAAAAATAAGGAAAATAAGCCTTGTATGCTCTATTGTTTTTTTATCTTTTTTATGCAGTCTTGAAATATCATATTTATATTAATAAAAGTTTTAATAAGTTTACGTTTATATTAATATTTAGCTAAATATAATAGCACATACTCACACTTTGTTCTTTTGTTTCATGTAACGAAAAACGATTCCACGTCAACAATACTGAAGCCTCCAGAATAAGATCCAAAGCCAAACCATAGTAAGCACTGCCGTCTATACAGAGCGAACAACGCTGATGGGGTACACCTGCCTGTCGAGCCAAACTTCACTACCGTTAGCCACCTGCAAAATCAAAGGGTCGAATCAGCAGTCTGCAAAGAACTTAACGAAACAACTCACCTGATAAATGGGGCCTATCCACATTCGTTATAGCCATGGTAAACGAACTAGAGCAAGTAATCCAAAGAAGCATGACCAACAAAACTACGAACGCGCACAAACTACAAGGCATTTTGCGAGTGAACGGGCGAGCGAGCACACAAGTTGGTCACCAACGACATCATTTCACAAATCACTACACAATCACAGTGGTCTCACAGCTAAATTCCACAAAAATCGCCGAAACACGTGCCTTGTTCTCGAGAAAGAAAAATTGCTGAAAAAACAATTTTGTCTCTGAAATTTTGGGGTTATGTTAGGATGTCATCTCCACAAGTCATCTCTAAGACCACAGATTAAAAGAAAATACAGCATCCTCGCGGCAGAAGTATTCGACAGACCTAGATTGCAGAAATTTAGGACTTTGACAACGGCTGGCGCACTTTCCTTCGGCAAACAGCAAGGTGGGCCAACAGTGCGGGTTACCCATGGACAGATCCGTATTCGGACTTTCGCTACTTGGTTCCTTTCATTTAGTGCTTTGTGTAGACATATTGGAGAACTTATAATGGTAAAAATGGCGTGGCTAAAGTTTTAATTGTGAGAAGTGTGTGTAATTGTAATTTTTAAATTTTTTGTATAAGTATTTTTAATTATTTTTAGGGAACAATTTTATTTTAGGAACAATTTTATGAAAAATGAAAGCAATGATTTAAGAAAAAATTCTTTATCTATTCATTATAAATTTTGCCTTACAATTTTTACTTCCAAACATATATATTTTTTTTCTTTTTTTTCAAACATTGCTACCATTTTTCATATTTTATTATTATTATTATTATTTTATTGGTTGCATTTTTTTAAGCTGGGGTCCAGCTTCCCGTAGCCGGAGGGAAATGTCAAGGAACAATTATTTTTGGTAACAAATAAATTTAATAATTTCTAATTTTCTTATAAAAGTTCATTCACTTAAAAATATCATTTTTCAAACAGATTAATTGTTTATAATTAATATTCTTCAAAATTAAACAAATTCAACTATTCTCACAAGTAAGCAATCTAGGGAGTTCACCAAACCCCTTGATTTGCGTAAAATATCAAAATTAAACAAAGTTTACTTATTCTGCACTTTTGGCGGTTTTAGAAGTTCATAAACCTATTGTTTCCCAGGATATGTAAAAAATCGCCAAATCTGCAGAATTGCCAAACACGGTAAATCGCGAAATAGTTTGGAATCAATCCGGTATCGACAAGTAACGCGCGCGGTCGAAATTAACTAGCGATGTTCGATAAACTGAGTGTTGGGGTCCGTCCGGCTACTGCAACTTTAATGTAAGTATTGTAATTTATATTTTTATATTTCTAAAATGTGCTACCATCACTGAACCTAATGTAATATAAAACTTAATCTTAATATTTTAATAAATAAATTTAGGTGATTATTTTAATTTACATCTTTCATTTTTAAACCTGAGCTACATCCCTAGTTACACCTCAAATCAGGGTGTGACAATATTTATGTAAAAACTTGAAGAAAATTTTTTAAATACACCTTTTGCTAAACACATACATTTTTGGTATAGATACGTGGATGATATCCTTGTTTACCGGAACTGATGAAGAGTTACAAGTTACATTAAACCACCTAAATTCCATTCATCCAAAAATAAAATTTACAGTAGAAAAAGAAGAAAATAACTGTATTAATTTCTTAGATATAAGCATAACAAAATTTGATAATAAATTGAAATTTGATATTTATAAAAACCCACATTTTCAGATACAACCATTCCTAGTAACTCTAATCACCCAAATAGCCACAAATTTTTAGCATATAGATCTATGGTTCACCGAGCCTTTGCCATCCCACTAGAACAAGACAAATTAAACAAAGAACTAAATACCATCAGATCGATTGCCATAAATAACGGCTACAAAATTAAACACATTAATAACCTAATTAACAAAAAACAGAAATTAAATACCATAAGTAAAATATACCCAAAAATAAAAGCATCCAACTCAGACAAAAAATACACAACCCTTACATATTTTGGACCTATATCTGACAAAATAGCAAATATTTTAAGTAAAAATAATATGAAAATAGCATTTAAACCATCGCAAAAATTATCCAACCACCTTTTTAACGTAAAAGACAAGATTAATAAACATAAAAATCTGGAGTTTATAAGCTAGAATGTTCAGAGTGCAATAGTTGCTACATAGGACAAACAGGCCGAAGCTTCGAAAAAAGATTTAAAGAACACTACGCATCATTTAGATTAGGCAAAAGAAATTCAAATTTTTCAAACCATTTTCTAGACTCTGGTCATTCTTTCCCTAATATAGATAGTATAAAAATTTTACACTTAGAACAAAAAAGTAAAAAATTAGATATATTAGAGAACATAGAAATCTATAAACACAATAAAAATAGTAATGTAAATCTTCTTAATCTGCAAACAGACATAAAAATTCCCAATTATTTAATATTTTCGACTAACTGTAAAAGTTTATTATAGCAGTATACTTGTAACAATAGAGATAGGACCTAACAATTGTAAAGGATAAACCAGATGTTATATTTACGTTATAAGGTATAAATTTATGCACTTTTTGTAATTCATTCACTTTTAAAAAGTCGTTTGAAAATGACATAGTATGTCGAAACTGCAGTAACGCAAAAAGCAATATAAAAATATGTGACAAAATAACAAAGAAATGCAAGTAAAATTTGTGTTTTATTACATTCTACGTTATTAAATGGAATTGAAAGTTAGTGATAAAGTACCGCCTTAATGTCAATAATAATATTGCCAAATTAAAACCGAATTGGGTAAAGAATAGTTGGAATATTTAAAAAATATATATAAATTTTTTAAAATTTTAACTCTCTGTATCTTAGAGTTAATTGGTTTAGGATATAAATTTATATGAACTTTTCTTTCCTAAATAGGCTAGGAAATCATAGCCCGTATTTTTACCCTTTAATAAATTTACACCCTGTATACTCTGTACAACATTTTTTTTGTAATTTAAAATGGTCAGCTTTAGCTTAAAAATTATTTTTTAAATATAAAAATTTTCACCTCTTAAATACCTTAAAGCACTTTACACGTAAAAAGGGTTTAAAATTTAAATTAGAAAAGAATTTGTCACGCTGAGCTGGCCTGCAATATGCTTTGCGATAGTAAAATCTTTTATTTTCGATTGTGGAGCTTAATTTAGTCGAATTTAGTAGTAGCATTTTTACATTTTGTGGTCTTAATTAAAATTGTCGGAGTTAAAATTTGAGACTTGCAATAAAAATATATACGGCGAAAATTAAATTTTAATTTATAATTTAAATTAAATTTTTAAAATTATAAAGGACAATTATTATGCTATTAGTTACAATAACTGAATAAGGATTGTCAGGCTTCTTTAAGTATTTACTTTATACTATAACAGCAGACACCTGCCCACTTAATTCTTTAATTATTAATTAATTTTATTGTTATCTGAACTTTTTGTCTAATCATAATAAAATATACTCTATAGCATTCCTGAATAGTGTAGCTTTCCGATTGTAATTGTGTGTCAGGATCAGTTTAGTATTACCAAAAATTAGCTCTTAAAAGCAAAAAATCCAATTTACAAACTTTACTTCTTATTTATAATATTGTATATGTATATGAATACTAAAGAAAAAAATTGCCTATTAAAAGTAGGTAAATTTGTTGCTTTTTTATTTTTTAAACTTTTATATAAAAAATCGTTGGGCGTTAATATTTGTTTATATCTGAGCTTTTTGTTTAATAATAATAAAATACAGCACATAACACTCCTAAATAGTGTAGCTTTCTGATTTTAAAAGAATTATATGATCGGTTTAGTACTTCCGAAGATTAGCCGCTACAAACAAACAAAGTTACAAACTTCATAAAAGCTTGTAACTTATAAAGCTTTTTAATGCTAGTATAAATAATAGCAAACTAATAGCTGTTCCCTATTGGTTACTTTGTTATTACTGAAAATACAAAATACTTTTAAACTAGCAAACTAGTAGCATTTTAACGTTCTATTAGATTAAAGATAAGGAAAAAAACAACAATTGTGTTTTTGACCTAACACTTTGTATATTTTATGTCCTTTAAAAAATCTAATAAAACCCTAAAAAAAAAATTTGTGATATATTTAATTTTTAAATAGTTTCAAAAATATGGGCATTTTGGGAGTATTTTTTTTATTAAAACACCCCTATACTGCATTACAGTTAAAAGTTATTTTTTTACCAAACGAAACTTTAAGAAAATACATTTAATATTTTTGTTGCCTATGGTTTTCGTTAGTCCTGGTTATTTAAATCTAAAAATAGGGTATTATACATTAAAAGGGTTTATCAATAAAAGTGATGACTTTGTTTTTTGAATAGAGATTTCCCGGTTTTTCCAGCTTATATTTTTGAATTTCTGAGTGTGATTATAATAGGTATAATGTGCAGTTTTATAATGCAGCGTCTGATGCCTTACGATCGCTTGGAACTAATAAAAAAATATTATCAAAAATGATAGTTTAGTTGTGGCTACTAAAGTTTATTCACTCAAGAATTGGGTCGCCATCATCGGTACTTTGCGCAGATTATACGCCACATTGTGGAAAAGTTTTAACGTAAGTTAACTAACGTTCAAACTTTTCCACAGTTCGGCGTTTAACATGTCCAGAGTACCGATAATGACGACCCAATTATTGAGTTAATAGAGGTCAAGTAGCCACAACTGAACTACCATTTTGGTAATATTTTTTATTACTTTCAACATGTCAACAGGAGTCAGTCACTGTATCATAAAACAGCACACTATACTAAATATACTAACACTAGAAATAAAATTAAAAATCATTTAAAAACTATCACTCTTATTAAAAGACTCTTTATTAAAGCTGTAAGCTGCTAAGTTTTTTGAGACTCTGACTTTGTTACTTTAATTGTAGTTAAATGCTAAGTTTAGTGTCATGGATAAAAACAAAAATTATATCCATTATTTTTTGGATTTTGTTGACCCTATTTCAAAAACTGTAAAATGCTTGATTTTTTTAAGCTTTTTTCAATATCTTTATAACGATGATTAAGATTAAATTAGATTAGATTAGGAGGTGGATTACATATGCACCTGCATAGGTTTATTGTGTGTCCTGGTTAGGTTAGAGCACGCTATTCAAACCGGTCTGTTTTATCAGACTCCACAAGCTTGAAGCCGGCTCCTTGGTATATCTTGCCGCTTTAAATTTTTCTTTACCCAGCCTTGCAAACTGCGGACGATCAAGGGCTTCACAGTAGCACCATACGTGTTCTGCGGTTTCTTTCTCCCCTGGCAGAACCTACATAGGTTTTTTCCTCCAAGCCCATGATTTCCAGGTGTTTATTCAGTCTGCAGTGACCTATTTGTTGACCTACTAATATTCTTACTGCCTTCCGGTTGTAGTTCAGAAGGTCTTTTGTTAATTTTGGCGAGTAAGCCTTAATGAATATTTTCGCTTGATGCTGTCCTGGTGTTCTCATCCATCAGTCTTGTGATTCCCTCATAATCCATGATCTAATAGATGACCTTACTTGGCATAAAAATCACATCTAAACAATATATCAAGCATGGGTGAAAATATGCATTTCTATCAAGACGTTAAATTTTAACAACACTGACTGGATATGGAAATTTCTACTAATAAGTTCTGATGAAGGTGGCATGTGACATGTTTATTTGCTGTATAACCCAAATTCTCGACTGGTAATTTTTTCTATTATTTTATTTTTTAAAGCGGTTAACCTGCTTGTAGTTGGGTAATTTAAACTATTTTGCATTTTAAATAATAACGAAATTACCACCGGGGAACACTTAACTTGGATGATCCTGTATAGAGTAACCCATTTTCAAAAAAATTATAGAGGAACTTATGCACGAAAAGCAAAAATCTTAAATATAAACAGGCTAAAAATAAATGTAAATAAAGAATATTTATTTATGTAGGTTTTCTTTTTGGCAATGTTTTTTGTTGCTTTAAATTTTAAATAAAAGCAAATAATGCCTTTTGTTTTACAAACCCTTTAAATTTGTAAACGGGATTTGTGGATAACAAATTTAAGGGTCCCTATAAAAAGCAAATAAAAAACAACTTCCCAATAAGAAGCTAACCAGAAAGTGTCCCTGTTTTGTAATTTCCACCTTAAATATTTACTGAAAATCCCAGGAGAAATGCTTGGCTCCCTTTTACCTGCTTTACTACGATATATCCGAAGTTGACTAAATAAAAAAAATCGATTAAATTCTGGCTAAAGGATCATTCTCCAAAATAAACAGCTTATATGGAATACCAAAAAATACTAGTTATATTTATTTTAGTAAGTTGTTTTGTTTTTTTGGATAAACGCTTAAAAACGGCAATCATTAGTTTTTTAGCTGTTTTTCATATGGTTATATTTATACAGGCTGGCACAAAAATACAAGACGACTATCAACTTTATTTTTTAAATAAAAACATTATTTTTATTTTATTTTTAAACTATAAACTATATTCTTAACCAGGTGTAACCAACTACTTTTATTAGGGGTCCTTTAAAAATTAAAAAGAAACAAACATGACCGTCGCGGTCCGAAAAGGAAAAAAACCTCCGGGCTGGAAGCGATTGGTGGTGCCGATGGCGCGCATATTTCGCCACTCGCCGCCGCTTGTCTCTCACCTCACACTGCGATGACTGACGATCTTTGCGCTTTGCGCCAATTCATTGGCGAGTCGACTATGGACGTATTCTTTTAAAAATTATCAGTTTAGTTAGTCAGTTTTACTTCTATCACTTTTATCACTTGCAAGAAATCATGATCATTTTACCACGTCACAGATGCAATTTAAGGTATTTATAAAAGAAGGATATCAGTTTCACTTCTATTTGTTTGTTCACTGATTATATCTTGAAAGCCTCTACCACTTAAGTATAGCAAAGACAACGCAGAAAAATTTAGGGTGTCCGCACATGGGTCAATAAAACAGCGACGAGGACACGTTTTTACAGAGTTTAACAGCACGATAGGCATATAAGCGTTTCCAATCTTAGCAATCTGGGTCCTTTATTAAACAAATGCAATCCAGAACCGTTTTGTATTTTTTACAGTGTGTGATTTATATGACTGTGTCTGGTTTTTACACGGAAAGATTAGTGTTACTTTAAGAAATTTTTAAACCTAAAATGGATTTCTTTAATATTAGATTTATGGAAGAGGGTAAAAAGCATTCTATACTTTACAATTATACTTTAAAAAGAATATTTGCGAAAATATTACGCAAAAAGAGCTTGGAATGAAATAGCAAAAAAGTCAACCTGTCGGGTAAAAAGTATTTTATTTTTGTCTATAAAATAATATTTTGTAGGATTCACGTTTTTGCGTATTTGTCTTAAAGGGGTCTATTACCCAGTGGGATAATCTAAAGGAGTACTTTTTGCCCCGTCCCGTCGTTGTCGGTCCGATTGACATTTGATTTTATTGACTTAGAATGTAGTTAAAATTGACTATTAAACGTATGCCCGTCTCTGTATGGTTGTCGCTTTTTTTTGTATTTGTGTGTCTGTGTTATTGTATTTATGCACATTTAACGAGCCCTATGACAGCCGTGGGTAATGGATGTGAGTTATGAGCGTGGGTAATATCCGCTGGTAGTGAGTGATATTACCTGTTTAAAATCACATAAATAATGTATATCTACATCCCTAAACAATTGTGGAAAAATAATTTAACATGTAGCAGTGCATTTGTCATAAAAAATTAAAAATGCAAATGTAGAAAGCATATTTTAAGGCAATTTTCAGCTAAAAAGTGTTACTATGTTAATAGGAGAAAAAAATGTAAAATTATTTTAATTTTTTACCTTTTAAAGTATAAAAAGGTAAAACTACACTCTATAACCTAGGTAAGTAAAACTACACCTGACCTCAAAAATGCCCTTCTTACCTCTGAACGCGAAAAATCCTTTGACAGTTTCTCTTATAAGCTTGACTCGACGCGACGGTTTAGTCAGTTAAATGCATATTTGACGTCTGGAATATCTAAAATTTATGAGGTGCCTTCTCTATTCACTGCTTTGCATGTTTATATGACACTGGGGCTGTTCTCCGAACCTCGTGATTTATGTGATATAAAAAATTTAATTTAAAATAAATTTATATTATATATTTTGTACAAAAAGTTTCTTCGGGTTCAAAAAACATTTAATAAAATGTTTTATAAAGTCTATATTTAACCTAATATTAAATTTGTTTTTTTTATCACTGGTAAAAAATATATTTCCATATTATTTTTAAACAAGTAATATGGCTCATTACTTACGGCCATTAGCCATGACCGTCATAAAGTGTTTTAAATGTCCATAAATACGATAATTTGTATATGTCTACAGGGTGCCCAAAAATATGTGAGCTATCTTTCGGATTTATATACAGACTGTCCACGGATGGGGTTAACAAGAGGACAAATGGACCAAAAATTTAATTTAAAAAAAAAGTCCTTTTACATAAAAATTTTGTTTAAAAAAAATAGGATTTACGAAGAGATAATGTTGATTTTGTATACAGGGTTCGCAAAAACTTAAAAACGTAATTTTTCTTTAAGAGTAAACTAGGTACCTTTATTTTTCATGTTTAAGGAAAACATTATTTAGAAATTTTAACAAGAATAGCATTTTGAATGACAGTTACAGGGGCATCAAAAAGTTTTATAAATCTGATTTACGATCAAAAATTAATTATTTTAAATCTTTATAATAAATGACCTAAAACACTCTTATAATTTGCTTTTTAAACATAATAATATGCTTTCTTTAAATTTCTTCACAAGATAATTTTTTACCTGTAAACAAATGTGATCAAGGCGTGTTTGCCAAATTATGAAGTTTAGTAAAATTTTATAATATTGTTTTTATTGATTACGAACATTATTTTAAATAAATTTTCCGACATTTTGCCTAAAAATAAAAAAATAAAGGTAGTTTACTCTTGGAAAAAATTATGTTTTTTAAATTTTTGTGAACCCTGTATACAAAATCAACATTTTCACTTCGTGAATCCTATTTTTTTACAAGCAAAAATGTTTAAAGAATTACTTTTTTCGAACAATGAAATTTTTGATCCATTTGTCCTCTTGTTAGCTCCATCTGTGGACAGTCTGTAGAACACATAAAAATAATTTGACCAGTTTTTATAAAATATCTTTCTAAAATATCGCTTACAGGACGACACTGGAAATCAGTTTTTAATAAATAAATTTTATAGTACTTTGTTTTTCTCAAAAACGCTTATTGATATTGAACACTAGTACCTTTTTTAGCTTAGGGTTTAAGCCATTTAAAAGTTCTATTTTTTCTCTTAATATACAGGGTGTAAAAAAATAATTGGTACTATTGTGTAAGCGTTAATTTGCCCCTGGCGAACTAAAAAAGTAAATGCTTTTCAAATATGCCACTTTAAAAGTCCTTACTTGTATTTATCATATTAAAAAAATATTTCAATATACAAAGTACTAAGTACTACTAGTATTGCTTGTATTGACATAAGTCTACAAAAGTTGTTTTAGAAAGTTTGTTAAGTCTTTAAAAACTTTAACCTACCCTTAAGCTAATTAGCTGTTTATTAGCGACTCTGCAACGTTGCAGTTGCAAATTAGCGCCCCTATCGGAATCATTTAAAACCATTTTAGTACATTATGATATGTTATAGTTACATTTTGCTTGCTGTTGTTGCAACTATTATCGTATTTTTTTAATATACAGGGTGTCCAGTATCTTAACCGACAAACTTTAAGGGGTGATTCCATAATGAAAAATAAGAAAAAAACTTCATATGAACATATGTCCGTCCTAAACGTGTTAGTTTTTGAAATACGGGGTGTAAAAAAATACCGTTTTTTAATAGAGCTTTTATATAAATTTAAATATTTTTAAAAAATTTTGACGTCTTCTATGCATCAGAAGACATATTTTGACATACCCAAAAAAAATACCAGTGTCGTCCATAAGGGGTTTAGGGTAAATATTTTTAAGAAAAAAATGGTACTACAAATTACCCTATAATATACAGATTGGTTTAATACGCCAAAATATTATTTTAAAAATAAACATAAATATAGAGAAATATATTTTTGAAAATACATAATTAAAAACCATAAAAACTATTTAGGGTTTTCCTTTTCACTAAAAATTAATTTTACTTTTTATACGCATACCCTAGCAAGTTAAAATACAATGCTAGTTATAAGTAAAGGTACCTTTTTATTAGGCATATGATATTTAAATTTTATTTGCTATACTATCATATTTGCAATTTTGAATCTTCCTGTGTATTATGAGGCATTTTTTAACGCTTCAATTTTTTTGCTGTTAATTTAATTTTTTTCTAAAACCTATAACCAATAGAAAACAAAATATTTTACACTTTTAATCGCTTTTTTTGCTTTTAAAGTACATAATTTTAAAAATATGTTTTTACAGGTACTAAAATGTGACTTCATAAGTTTTTTTTCCGTGACGGGAAAAAGTTTAACATTGTATCCTTGTTAACAGGTACTAAAGTGTGACTTTTCATAAAATTACTTTTTTTCTGTGGAAAAAAGTAAGCACTTTTTTCCCGGACATACACACACAAAAGTAAAGGTAAATATTTGATTTTAGAATAATTTATTTTACAAAACTTACATTTAGCTTATATTAGGAGTCCAGTCAGATATTTTTATCTTTATAACATTCCAAATAACTACAAAACAATTGCTTTTAAATTACACTTTTTAATTTTAATACGTCAAATTACAAAATTACATTGATAATAAATAATTTCTTTAAGGGTTTCCATGGTAATGAAAGGCCTAATTGTGTTTTAAATATACCAGTTTAAAACTTTAAATTTTACATGATTAAGTTTCTGACTTTAATAATATATTTTCTTAATAATAAAGAGTCGTTTTTTAATTACAAAAAAAAGCGTATTAAACAGAGGAAAAAATATATTTTAGCTCCCGGTTTATTCTCTCCCTCCGCTTCTCGTCGGGGGTCAACAAATCCTCAAATCAAAATCTAGAACTTTTTCCCTTTTATAATAAAAACTATTTTAACCATGTTTTATGTAATTAATTAAATATTTCCTTTTACTTTTGTAAAACAAACCTCAAAAAATGTACTGCAATCTATTTAATTTAGAGCTGATAAAGCGAGGCATTTATCTTGTTGGATAGTTTATTTCTAATGTCAAGAACACAAACGTTCACGTTTTCAATTAAGCCTTTTTGCCTAACAAAAAGATGGCAAATAGAGTAATTTGGAATTAAAATACTTTTGGAAGAAACATATTAAAAATTGAGTTAAAACAGTATAAAAAAATGATTGTTTTATTTTTTTTATCTTAATTCTGTAATATATAAAATCTATCTATTATAACTATAATACTGTATTAAATATTTTGTTTTTTTGGACAAACCACGAAGGCTAAAAGCCCAAATACTAACGAACCGTGGGTGTCTTAATCGAGGTAAGAGGGAGCCTGTTGACAAGGGACTTAAATACCTGAAGATTTGGGGGAAAAGGAAAGACCTCCGCGGGCAGCTGGTTCCACATTCTAGAAACTCTAGGTATAAAAGAACGAATAAAGTAGGAAGTTCGGGGCCTGTCCAGTTAAACCGTATAGGGATGCATAGGCGCGGCACCACGAGTTTCTCTGGTGGGACCGTGGGTGGAGGAACTATACTGGACAATTCTTCAGAGCAGAAGCCATGAAAGTACCTATAAAAAGCAATAAATCCCCCACAGCCCGACGATGGGCGAGAGAGGGAAGCCTTTCTGTAAGTGAAGGATCATTAATGAGACGAATGGCTCTTCTTTGGATAAAGTCAAGAATGCTTAGGTTAGATTGGCTAATAACAACGGACTAGGTGGTCGCTCCATGGTGGTAAAATATAAATTATTTATGTTATACATATTTGTGTTAGACGTTTTTGAGGAGACCTTACAAACGTCATAAACAGTTTATAATGCCTGTTTGAGTTTGTAAGCGTATTTGTTAATATAAGATTACTATATTATAGTTTTATATAGAATATTCACAGGAAAAAGCTATAAAAAACCTGTTTAATTTTGCACTCTGCCGACCCTACCGAAGCAGCAACAAGCGCCGCGTCATATTCCTACATGCTATTTAAATAATAATGATTGGTAGGTATGAAGTAAATAGAACTGTGTACATTAGTCCGCTTACAGTACGCTCACGGTACGCCTACGGTCCCCTTATTCCTATTTGCTAAGCTGGTACGTGCAGTGACCCTTAAAGGTACAAATTTTAAATGCTTTGAGTTAACATGATTTTTGGGTGGTCTAGTTTAGGTTATAGTTATAATAGTTTTTTATTATACAAGGGAAAAAAGTTCTAGATTTTAGCTAAATGTTGTGTTGACAATAAACCCAGAGCTAAAATCTAATTTTTTTTTCGTATGTAATATAAAAAAACATAAATTAGTGTCAGTCAAATTTGAAGTTTTAAACTGGTCAACTAGTATATTTGAAACAAAATTAGACCTTGTACTAATATGGAAACCATTAAGAAAATTATTTAGAATCTGTCAATGTAATTTTGTAATTTAAAGAATTGAAATTATATAGTTGAAATGAAAAGCGTTCGTTAAGTAGTCATTTGGAATATTAAAAAGGTAAAACATATCTGACTGGACTCCTAATAAAGAAAAAGGTAAGTTCTTTATAATAAAATATTCTAAAATTAAATATTTACCTTTACTTACGTGTATGTAAGTCCGGAAAAATATTCACTTTTTTCCACGGGAAAAAAGGTATTTTATTAAAAGTCACATTTTGGTATAGATTACCTGCTAACAGATATTTAGTCAAGTTTTTTTCCGTCGCGGAAATAAAATTAAATCACGTATTCTATTGGCCATTTTTCTGCAGATGTAGACTTATACGTTTTAATTTTCCTAATCCACCAAATTCCCTATCCACTAAACCGTACAGTTTATCAAAGAAACTTCTAATAAATGTAGTAGAATTGCTTTTAAAAATATATTTTATTTAGCTCAGAAGCGTATAACGTTTCTATATTAAAGAATAGTAAGATTTTGTGCTTATTAAAAAACTTTTTAAGTTGGAAAGCTTTAGTTGTATTTATTTGTAAAATTATGTTGACGCCCAAAAACTGCTACTCACGAGTGATTCAAAATTAAATAAAAAAAAATGTAATTTTAAGGACAAATTTTGAGTAACAATAAAAAAAAGAACTAACCTATTTTTTGTTTAAAAAATATGTTATTATGTATAATCACTATAAGCTTTTATTATTTTAATAGAGTTATTGGGATATTTTTATTTAGGTTGTTTAGTGCAACTAAAAAATAGCCTTACTATTACTTTTAACTGCCATATCACATACGAATAATTTAATTTATTCTTTCATATACTTTTGGTAAGTTAAAATATATAATTTTTTACTTACTGCCTTTTTACATGAAAAATTTAGAGTCTCCTAAAGAACAAAGTTGTTAAGAAACAATGTAAAGGGTACTTACTTTAAGTATGCTCGATAAAGATATACCGCTTTATACTCGGTGTTTCATTGAGGCAGCTTGAAAATTGTCGAGAACACTACACAAAGTACGTATACAATTTACCAATCCTTGAAAACGCTATATAAAACTGATTTTTAAGTCTGGTTTTTTATTACTATTTTTATTACACTTGAAAATTCGCCTAACTACTTGTACTTTCAACTAAAATCATGTAAAATATTGATTAAGTACATATATTTTTTAATTTTTTTAACATGTACAACTGTAGATTTTGTTTATTTTTCTTTGTAATAAATGCAGCCCCGAATCCTTATTTTTTTAAGCGGGGATAAATTGCCGTTGCCGCCCCGAGTTTTTTTACTTAAGTTAAGTTTTGTTTTTATTTTTAGTAAATATATTTAATGTTTTCTTTCAAAGCTCGTATCCGCGCTCAATTTACATTTAAAATACAGGGTGTCTCTAACAGGTCTGTACAAAATGCTACCATAGACGCCTTGGGCCAAAAAACAACTTTTATAGTAATAAACTAAAATAATTATTAGAAATATACCTTTTTGCATAAACTTGGAAAACTATTGCTAAGAACACTTACTGACTGAAAGTAATAAAAAGTTATTGAAATGTTTTAAGCTAGAAACGAAAGAAGTATAATGCTAAGGACAAATAATAAATGGTAATAAAAAAACAAACAACTTTTTGCTTCAGAAATGTAACGGCATAACTATACAGGGTGTCCAAGAATATGTGGACAACCTCTCAGATTTATATAGAAAACGTAAAAACTATGTAACTGGTCCATATACATTTTTTTCCTAAAGTCCCTCTTTACAGAGATATGTGCCTTTAGAGGACGCCACTGAAAATAAAATAATAAAATAATTTTTTAAAATGACATACATGTAAGGACTCTTTAAAAGTGTCCCCTTGTAAAACATTTATCTTTATCAGTTTAAAATTGGTATTTTTGGGTAGCTTAAATCCTTAGCTAAAAAAGGTACTCCTGTCAGATGGCAATAAATTAATGCGTTTTCGAGAAAACCAAGTTTTAAGTATACTATCTAAATCCAAGAGATTACCCACATATTTTGGATACCCCGTATAAAGAAGTAAAAAAAATAAAGCTCAAAAAAAGGTTTAACCTCATAATTTTTTAACATTGAAATAACTTCAAAACTTTCCTCTTAATTAAAGTTAACCTTTTTCCTTTCGCAATTATCTAAATAAATTTATTAATAATAAGTCAAAGTTTTACTTATTTTAAATGCCTAATTTTAGAAAAATGATGTAGAATATTATGCTCAAAAGTGGGCTATATCTCAATATATTCAAATATTATATGCTGTGGCGAGTAGTGGTGCAAAGGCTAACGTGTCAGCCTCTCACCGCAGCGATCCGGGTTCGAATCTCGGTGTCGGACATCGGATTTTTCATTGCTCGTCACCTCACAGTTGGCAATGGCAAACCACTGTGTAGTATTCTGCCATTCCTAGGTAGTAGTTATTTTTAAAAAATAACGTCCCTGGTGGCACTACCATGTTGTCTAAAAGGTGTTGTGAAATGCAAAAATGCATGTTTCAGTGCTTGGATAACGTTGACGGAACACAATAATGGGTTAAACATCCAGTAACCCGGCACTCACGGTACACTGGTATTTAGGCATAAGCCTTCGTGAGATGTCATAAAAGATAAAAAAATCACTGTACAGAAAATATACGCACTGCGAGATTTTATTCATTAAAAAGCTACAATTTCATACTGTATTATTTTTGACCTATCTTCAGTAGTTATTAAGAAAAAAAGGTAAAAATTACGAAATTATAAAAATCGCTTTCTATTTTAAGCCTAAATTGTTTTAAAATTGGACAGTTTAAATTACTTTTTAAACGTATTACCAAACATGTGTAATTGTATAACGAGAATTGCAGAAGGATAAAGGCCAATTTTGGTTAGTGGGTAATTAGAGGGTTGTTTTCATTGATTTTTTCGTAAAAAAAAGATAATGACCTTATTTCTATCTTATCTCACCTTACTTTTAAACTAGAGATTTACAAAAAAGTCTGATTATGTACTTTAAAAACTTCCATAGGTTTTTCTTAAATAAAACAGCATTTTTCCGTTATTTGACTTAAAATTTATCAAATTTTACATTTAAAGAAAAAAGCTCACCATTAACATGCCGTTTCTCGGTTCAGTTGGTCGTAAAAAGTTATACCAAAAAAAATTGTTATTCTTTTAAAAGCTACAATTCTGCTATTTGCAGTTTTTTTTTATGAAATGCATATTTTACAAGTTAGTCGCAAAAACCTATTAAAAAAGTTGACCTTTTCTTTAATAAATTGTTACTTTTAATTGTGAATAACTTAAAAATATATACATTAGTTTTACGAAAAACAAGTATAAAATATTTTTTGGTAAATTACTTTTTGATCGGTTTCTGTTGTTAAAATGTAATAAAAAGTTTTCACCCACGAGATGGAGTGGTAATCACCCCTAGGGTTTTGGCGCCTTTGGTGCGATATAGATTTTAATCCTTGGGCTAATCCCTTCTTTTGCATTTCTAACTACTTAAAAAATAAAACAACTGATAGTAAAGTATAGTATTAACCCCACACTTGTCGCGTGAAAAATTTCGGATAGTTAAGTCGCCTTCGTCCCTGACCGATTGTGTTGGGGAACAAGAAAGTCCCTTATTTCTAACTCTTTTTAAAGTAAAAATAAAAACACTTAATTTTTTAAGAAAGACCTAATTTAAATCAAAAATAAAGAGTGACGGTCGCATGAGTTGTAACCGAAAGTTGTAATGCAAAGAGTTAAGGAGTGGAAGGCTTTTATAAAACGGCGTAAATGTAGTGGCATATTTAAAGTGTACATTTTAATTATCGTCGGTCTGTGAGACCGACGCAACTACCGGAGGGTTAAGAATGCAATATATTATCAACTATAACTTTTTTAGTGATTTCTTTTATATATAAACAAGAAAAAAATGTAGCTAAAATATTTTACAAAGCTGTGTAAAAACTATCCAAATTATTTCTAAAACAACAAATAGTTTAATGTTTATTATTTGTATTCAAAATTTGCCTCATTTTAATTAATTCATAAAAATTGATCCTAGCAACCAAAAATGTTTTTCATTTACTATACTTACTTTTAAACTTTTTTAATATTATAGCAATAATTTCCCAACTTTACGAGTATGGGTAAATAATAACCTTGTATATATATTGGTTTACATTTATTATTATCTATATTTAAAAAACTAAAAATACTGTTAACCAAATTAATTTTGGTAGAGTAGGAGAAATTTCCTTACATCGCCAAAAATGTTTTAATAATAGAAACATACAAAATGTAATCTTCGAGTATAACAGGTAAAAAAACTTCTTGTGATATAAAATTTAATACTTGGAATAAACCACTCTATTTTTAAAGACTTACATTTTCTAAAAAAATTCTAAAGCTATAGCCAGAAGGATAGTAGGTAAAGGTTACCAATTTATACACTTTGTATGTGTCCCAAATTCGACCCTCTCTGGAATATTGTTCTCATGTCTGGGGAATGGCATCCCCTACAACCCTCAGCATTTTTGATGCCATTCAAAGAAGGGCTGTTCGTCTTATTAATGATCCTTTACTTACTCAAAGACTTCCTTCTCTTGCCCATCGTCGAGCTGTGGGAAATCTATCGCTCTTCTATAGATACTTTAACGGCTTCTGCTCCGACGAATTGTCCAGTATACTCCCTCCTCTTGCAGTTCCCAACAGAGAAACTCCTAGTGCCGCGCGTATGCATCCCTATACAGTTCAATTGGACAGGCCCCGAACTTCCCATTTCGTTCGTTCTTTTATCCCTAGAGTTTCTAGATTGTGGAACCTGCTGCCAGCGGAGGTCTTTCCTCCCCCCCCAAATCTTCAAGTTTTTAAGTCGCGTGTTAACAAACTTCCTCTTACCCTGCTTAAGACACCCACGGTACGTTAGTATTTAGGCTTTCAGCCTTCGTGGATTGTCCAAAGATAAAAAGTATTGACCTTTTATTTTAGGATTTTAAAGTGCTTATTAAATCCATTATTTATAGTATATACAACAAAAATTAACAATATAAAAGATAAATAATTGTAACAAAAAAATATGCAGGGTGTCTCAAAATTGATGCCCATGCTTTTAAGATTTTATTCAGGGGTCTATTACAAGTCAAAAAGTAGGAGTAAAATAATTTAATTTTTTGTTATCGAGTAATAAAAACAATAAATTATGTTAAATAATTATTTTATTAACAAAAACCGACAAATAATAACAAAACACAACTGGTTTTATAGAATGTTCTCAAATAAGTTGCCTCGTACTTCAAGACAAACATTTGCGAGATGAATCATGGAAGCACAAACGTTCTGTAGCATATTTCAATTTTTTAATGCAATAGCAGCATAAATTTGAGCATTGTTAGGATCTACAACGGGCTTAAAATAAAACTTTTTCCTTAAGAAAAAAAATCCAGGTGATTGAGTTCCGGGGATTTAGGTGTCCATGGTATAGGGCCACCTCTTCCAATCCACCTAATAAAAAAATTTTTTTAATTAAGTAAATTATTTAAAAATGTTCAATTCAATTTACTTTTTACGATATGTTTCGTTCAAGAATTTTTTTACTTGTACACCATAATGTGCAACTACAACTTACTTTTCGACTTATAATAGCCCCTGAATCGAATCCTAAAAGCACAAGCGTCAATTTTCAGACACCCTATATGATATCAGCGGGTGAAAAACAATTAAATAATATTACGTGATCTCTAAAATACTTAGGTTTTTGTTTTGGCACGAAGCAGGTTTTTTATTGTTGTTTTATTTTCCCTAATAGGATAATTAAAAAGGTTTAATTTCTTTTTCTTGTTATTAAAATATGATTTATTTGGGCCCATCCTTTTCTCGAATTTTAAATGCGGTTGGCCAAATTAAGCAGGGCAATTTTCCCTTTAAGCGGACCTTTTATAATATAAGCAGCATTTATATTTAAGGTGAAGGGCTTGCTGCAAATATCGTTTTTATGAAATAAAAGAAAAACTCTAATATTTAACCAATAAATATAAAATAAATAAATACTTTTAATATTCTTATATAATAGTTTATTTAAACTACGTAGGAAGTGTTTAAAAGTTAAAATTTAAAAAATCATAATCGAAATAAAGTTTTTTTTTTCAGAATATGTCTTACCTAATTTTTATTATAAAAACGCAGTATTTTACATGGTATTATACTATTTACATTTACATTGTAATCTTTCTTTTTGTTACAATTTATATTGTAACATTAGGTTTCATATGGAAACATCGTTTGCCTTTTGGGGTGCTTCCTAAATTTTATAAAAAGAATAATTTGACTTGTCGAATTATTTTGGGAAATAAGAAAGCCTTTTTAAAAATAATTATATACTTACCTGGGACTCCATGTTAATGTATGTGGTACACCTTACCACTAAACTCATAAATGAAAATATAGGCCAAAAAGCTTATCGTTTAATATGTTTTGAATTATTTTTTAAATCACATCAGCATCCTCGTACATCGAAAAACTCCTGTTTTTTTATAGATAAAAGATATTCCAATTCATTTTTGTCGAAAGGTTCTTTGGCTCAAGTCTTATTAACATTTAATTTTTATGATGAATTTTTAATTAAGTGTCAAGTTAATTCTAAAATTACTTTAGGTACTTCACTTGCTTTTAAAAATTACAAGCTTATATTTATCGTTTAAAACTTTTTAGATAAAGGCCTTTAAACTTTATTTTACGTTCCTTGTCATAGTTTTAAATTTAAAATAGAAATATATTACTTTAATTACACATCCTAATCTTCCTTCCTTCACTTACAGAAAGGCTTCCCTCTCTTGCACATCGTCGGGCTGTGGGGGATTTATCGCTTTTTATAGGTACTTCCATGGCTTCTGCTCTGAGGAATTGTCCAGTATAGTTCCTCCACTTGCGGTTCCCAACAGAGAAACCCGTGGTTCCGCGCGTATGCATCCCTATACGGTCCAACTGGACAGGCCCCGAACTTCCCACTTTGTTCGTTCTTTTGTCCCTAGAGTTTCTAGGTTGTGGAACCTGCTGCCCGCGGAGGTCTTTCCTGCCCCCCAAATCTTCAAGTATTTAAGTCCCGTGTCAACAAACTCCCTCTTACATCGCTTAAGACACCCACGGTACGTTAGTATTTAGGCTTTTAGCCTTCGTGGTTTGTCCAAAGATAAAAAAAAAAAAAATCCTAATGCTATATTTTAAAAGCAACTTCAAAGATGGAAAACACTTCTACCGCACTTTTCGTTATTTTGTAAGCCGGTTTTTATATTTTCTACCTATTAACCCTTTTGCAACATACTACAGTATACTTTACTGATAAGTAAAAAAACTACCTTGTAAGTTTTTATTATTGTTATTTTTTAAATAATAGTGTGGATTTTATTTAGCATAAGTATTGTTAAACAAGTAAAATGTTCCAACTGTATCTACATTTTTAAGTGCTTTCCCCTTTTTATTTTTTATACAGAATAGTTTACAAAATTAAAAATTTGGTATATGAAGTTGAAGCTAAAATGCTACATTTAAGAGTAAAACTGACAAATAAAAATTCAAGATGACTGCTGGGCGCCCTCTTGGGAAAAAATTAAATGAAAACAGGGGTCTTGTGGCCCAATATTATAAAACTTCTGATGAGTACTTTATAACCCTGGAATATAAAGTCAATACCTTTACCCACTACAAGATACTTTATAAGTTGTAATAAAGTTCCTAATATGTTTTTTTTTAATTTTTTAGTGATACTGTTAATTATATACAGGGTAGGACAAAAATAATATATTTTTTTATAAGGCATCCTCTATATTATATCATCAATAATAGACATTTTCAAAAACTGATCATTTGTTAACCCGATCCATGAAAACCCCTTTAAAAAGGATCGGTCTATATACCTGAGTTCACAAATTAATTGGACCCTTAACCCAGGTTGGATCCTGCTGACCCAGGTTAAAGCCATGTCCCATGCCCCATGTAATTTTTAATGGGGTCAATTATTGGCGCTCCCTACGTCCATGGTAAAAACTTTAGATTTTTCGGTTAACCCGTTTGCTAGTTATTTATTTTTAAAAAATTGTTACATTATTATCGCCTCATATTTATGAACAACAATAAAAATACCAGTTAGCGTGACATAACGTTGTCATTTTAAAATTTAGTGCTTTATCATTATCAAAAAATCGTAGAGCGATAAGATTAACCATGAGTTATACTACTGAAGAAAAAGTATTGATAATTAAATGGTACTATCAAGGAAATAGTTACCAAAAGGTATCAGACATGTCTGCTGCTCAGTATAGACCTATAATCGGAAAATCAACAGTCGATAGGACTTTTAAAAATTGGAGACCAAAGGCACAGTGATAAATAACTGCAGATGTGAAGCTAGGAAGTATCAAAGAGCAAAAAATGTAAGAGATGATAGAGACTTGGAAATTTTATTGCACGTGGAAGAAAATAAAGAAAGGTGAGTTCAAGGAAACTTCAGGATATCATAGGAAAAAGTCAATCAACTGTGCTCCGGATTTTGAAAAGGTAAAATACATTTCATACAAATATGAAAGACATCAAGAGCTAAGGGATAGGGATAAAATACGACGGCAGGAATTTTGTTTTGACATGATGGAAAGGGCAAACATGGATAGGGAATTTTTAGGAAATATTTGTTTTACTGATCATTGCACATTTACGTTGACAATGAACCGAATCATCAAAATTACCGATACTGGAGCAAAGAAAACCAACACAGATTTGTCAAAACGAGAACGCAATATCCACTGAAAGTAAATGTTTGGAATTTTCGGACAACAAATTATTGGACCATTTTTCTTAATCAAAATTTGAATGCAGAATTTTATTTGGAACTACTCGAAGAACTAATTTTGCCCGCTTTAAATGATGTATCCAGGGAAAATCAGGACATTTGGTACCAAATGGATGGCTGCCCGGCACATAATACCCTGGCTGTTCGGGAATATTTACACAATGCTTTTAATGGAAATGTTATTGGCCTACATCACACCATAAATTGGCCAGATAGGTCTCCTGATGTTTCGCCAAATGACTTCTTCCTCTGGGGCCATTTAAAAAGCATGATATACAAGGATAAAAATTAATCTAATCTAGACGAGTTAAAAAATGCTATTTCTGCAGAATGCAATAAAATTTCAATTTACCAGTTAGCCAATGTAAGAAGACAATTTTATAAACGTCTGGGTTACTGTCTAGCAGTCAATGGAGGAATATTTGAAAATATTCTTAAATCCTAAGTTTATTTCCAACATACTTATTATTGTAATAATATTAATAATTTATTGAAGCATGTAAATATTATAAATGTTATAAGTTCTTGAAATTTGTTATTCTAGTTTAGTTTAACTTAACTTAATTCGTTTGTATAAATACAACTTTAATCTTTTCACTGTACAATTTTTTATGTTTTATTTGTTTTCTGGGAGATTAAATTTAAACAAAATATTATTTGGCTTTTCTCCAGAATAAAATTAAGAAGTTTATTTAACATTTTAAGAAAATTAAAACTTTTATACATTATGAAGAACTATTCTGCTCTTACACAATGTAATAAAAGTTATAATTACTTTAAAAGAAATAAAATAATGAAATATTCAATATTAAGTTACTTACAATACAAAGGTTTCAATCTATAAACAAAGGATCATAAGCACTCGGTTAAAATCATTTTAATGCAATAAAATAAAATCTTAACAAGACGCCAGACGAGAGAGACGCAACCATTGGCCTCGTTCTCGTATAATAGCTTAGTGACTTATTGTTCAAAAATGGCCCGATACTTCGGTTTTTGAGTAGAAGCAAATGCTTAATACAGTGAATAAAGTATGTCAACATTAGTAGATTTTTAAACAGACCCACCTCAAAAGTCCTGCTGGCATCCCCCACCCCCCTCAAAGTTGGTTAAGGGATTTATATAGTTTTTTTCTAATACCTTCTAAACGGTAAGTCATAAAATACTGATTTTAGTGTCGTTAGATAGAGCACAAAATTCTGCAAAATAGTAATACTAAAAATTGTATTTTTGTTGATTTAGTAAAATTCTACAACAAAAAAAATGTTGGAGGGGAGTATCCACACGGCACTTTTTACGATATATCTTCCAAACCATCCACCAAATAAAAAAATATAGGATACAAAAAATAAAGGCCAAAGTTTTCCCTATCGAACGGTGTATAACATTATACTATTATCTTAAAAAAAAGCTACCAGTGGCGTACAAAAGTAGCACTACACCAGTATAGTACCTAAAAATAGAAATTTTTAATGTTAACTTTTAATTTTTTTTTTAATATTTTTTACTTTAGTTTTATTAATTTATAATTATTTCTAATTCTCCATACTAGTAATAATAAATAATAATATTACATGGAAAAAAAATACCAGTACAAAAATCAAAATCAAGACGTGTGGATTGAGTTTGGTACTGGTAAAAATTTAAGACAAATTTCGTGTATCGAAATTGCTAAAAAAATCAATGAAAAAGTCTAGCCCTTTCTTTTTTTCATTCACTAACCGGTTGCGATACCACGTCCTCCTTTTATGGAAAAGGAAAAAAGTGTTGGGAAGCTTGGGAATCTTTTCCGGAAGTTACAGCTACTTTCATTGATTTATTGCAGCATTCAAAAAACCTTCATCTCGGCATTTAAGTGTGATCTCAAAATTCGTTGTACCCATTTACGATAAACATTCTGATAGTAGCAACATTGATATTTGTCGAATGCAACTTTTGCCTCAAAAAACCGAACGGTTGAGAATTTACCCCCAACAATGAATGCTTTAGCACTTCACATTAATCGATGCATTTATCAAGCAAGATTTGTTTGGGGTAATCTCTGCCAACCAGTGGTTAAACTTCCATGTCCATCTGAATGGGGATGGATTTTAGCGAATACTAAATGGACACCACTGTTGAATCACTTTAAAAAATGAAAAAATATCATCTATTAAAATGTAAATGTAAGATCTGTGGCACAAATTGTAAATGTTTTTAAAAAATTAAAATGTACCATGTTATGTTTGTGTGCGGAATGTTGTAATTAGGTATTTTAGGTTGTGTAATAATGGGTTTGTTTTTTATTGATGTTATATACAGTGTGTCCCAGGATAGATGTTACAAGAGCACAAATGGAATCAAAATTTTTGAATTTTAAAACAAAATTTTGGGCAGACCGGTCGCCTGATCCAAAACTAATAAATACAAAACTTTACTTCAATTAACGTGTTTAAATTTAAATTTTCACATAAAATTTAGTTCTCTACAATATATTACCTATACAATTTTGTCCTATTTTTAAAAATAAAGTTACTTTATTCTTGGTCATTTTTCATATTTTTAGTTATAACTTGCCCTGTATATTACCAATTGAATTAACATTTTGTATTTATTAGTTTTGGACCATGCGACCAGTTTCCCAAAAGGACGATTAAAAATTCCAAAATTTTTGGTGAATTTGTCCTCTTGTAACACCTATCCTGGGACACACTGTATAAGCCATATTTGTTGTTATCTTTATAATAAACAGATATTATAATACTGTTGTTATTTATTTAAAAATATAATGAATCAAATTATAAAACAAAAGAAATAAGTAAATAAAATGTAAAGTATAAATATTAATTAATAAATCTAACTGAAAAATAATCTTTTAAAATTAATAGAATAACATTAAATATTTCGATTTCTAGGTACTTTACTGGTGTAGTACTAATTTGGTACGCCACTGGTAGCTTTATTTTAAAAGATAATAGTCTAAATGAGAAGTTTGTGGTTTGTCGTTTATTTTGTTTATTTTTTTTGTTAATGGTTTGAAAGATATATGGTAGAAAGTGCCGTATGGATACTCCCCTTTGACTTTTTTGTTGTAGAGTCTTACCAAAAAAACAAAAATATTATTTTTATTATTACTATTATGCGCAATAAGGAAATATTACCAATTAATATAACTAAAGTGAGAAATATTCTGAAAAATAAATAAAAGTATAACATTAAAAATTTCTATTTTGAACTACCTACTATACTGGTGTAGTGCTACTTTTGTACGCCACTGGTAGCTTTAATTTAAAAGAAAATAGTATAATGTTATACACCATTCGATAGGGAAAACTTTGGCCTTAATTTTTTGTGTCTTATATTTTTTTGTTTGGTAGACGGTTTGGAAGATATATCGTAAAAAATGCCTTGTGGATGCTCCCCTCCAACTTTTTTATATTGGAGATTCTTACGTAATAAACAAAAATACAATTTTAATTATTACTATTTTGCAGAATTTTGTGCTCTATCTAACGACACTAAAATCAGTTTTTTATCATTTACCGTTTAGAAGATATTAGAAAAAAACTATATCAATCCCTTAACCAACTTTGAGGGGGGTGGGGGTGCCAGCAGGACTTTTTGAGGTGGGTCTGTTCAAAAATCCACTAATGTTTACATACTTTATTCACTCTACAAAGCATTTGCTTCTACTCAAAAACCGAAGTATCGGACCCTTAAGTCACTAAGCTATAAAAGAAATTAGCAAGTTTACAGCTCAGTTTACAAGGGACCTATTAAAATTTGGTTGAACTACTCATGTTAAATTATTTATTTTTACCTTTAATACCAGAGTCGATTTTTAACGTAATTTTAAATAATGTGGACTTATTTAGTTTTGCAGACAAGCTATTATATTATACACTAAAAATAGAAGATTTCTTTTTGCATCAAAAACTTTTAACTAAACAATAAAATAGGTAAACCCTTTTTTTAATAACTCTACAATAAAATAAAGATTTTTCATAGTACGAAGCAGGCATAAAAGTTGAATTTTCAAGTGGGTATACAAGGTTAAAGCATACTTAATAAACTTAGAACGGTTTTTATTTAAAGTGTTTCGCTATACACATCTTAAAAATTGTTAAATAAAGGAGAAAATTCTTATTTATAACTTAAAGATATATTTATAGAATGTATAGGTGTGAGAACACTTATTTTTCAATGCACTAACCTTTTTTTTTTAGTTGCAGTTTTAACTATTATGAATTGTGTCTATTGGTCTCTTTTACCTACTTTTATAGAAGGAGTATTAAAAGTTAACATAAAAAAACTTTTAAAAGCCTAATTAAACGATCAAAATATGTTATTGCAAAATAAAGTAACTTAATCAGATTTAATTTTTATTAGCAAGTTTTTCAATGCTGTTAATATTATTCTTTATAATTATATAAATAATGATTACTAGTTATTACATTTTTTTAATAAAAAACAGATAAAGAGGTCCCGTACCAGAAAATTAGAGAAAAATGGGAGAAAAATTATTTTAAATATGACGTTTAAGCTAAACCCTATTTTAAACCAGAGTTAATTTATATTTTAAGGATTATGGCAAAGCCGCCATATTGGCTTAATTCATTGGACATTACCTGGTACCTTTTAAAACGAACTAATTAATACTATAAGTGTCAGAACCAGTGCTGGAGAGAAACAGTTTATAGTATTAGTGATACCATAAAGTAACATACCTACGGATAAGAGAAACCATGGCATGCTAAAATTTTCGTACCGCTTTTGCGGCAGGCTCAGCGCTGCCTGGCGGCAGGCTTGTCATTTTTCCAGTTTACACTTTAAATGCGTCGGTCGAAGCCTCGCCTCGTGTAACATCAGCGGTGGGGAGACACGTAAGCTTACTGAAATGACTAACTGGCGGTATTTCAACGAGAAACGAATAAAATTATATTGGGAGTTTTCGCATGACCTGTCCTTAAATCGGCTATTCCATGATAACTCTTATAATTTCCTTACTCTATGGGGATACGAGTGTTAACACAACTTTTTAATTTTATCATGTTGTTACTTTTTCAACTTTAAATTAAAAATATGCGAAAATATCATTAAACAAAACAAAAATAGGAAAAAAATTATCCTTAATGTCATACAAAAATAATATTTTATTGTAAATACCTGAAAGGTATCAATGGCAATTATATCCTATATTGTTTTAAAAAACTTTATTTGCTTGGTTTCTGATAAAAGGAAAATACATAAAATTATATGGTAATTATTTCTTTAAAAAAATAAAGTCTTATTTAGTGTTATTTCTAATGCTTTATTAATATTAACAAAACGTTAGAGAGTGTCTCATTTAAAAACATAAAGATTTATTAACTTTTAATTTAATCAAAAATGGGAAAAGCTTTTATGTTACTCATTAATTATTGCAATAAAAACTCTACCAAGTTTCGTTAATATTTATTAAAAAAACAGCCTAGAAGTAATTTTTTTGGTATGTAAAATAGTTTTCTTTTATTAAAGGTATATATTAATATTATATAAATAAAATAAAACGTTATTAGTTAGACGCAATTTATTATTTTTAAACCAAAATATTTTTAGTAAAAGTCAGATGCATTCTATATAAATTTTGCATGTAAAAGTAATATAAATAGGAATAAATATATCTATTTTTAAAATTTTTATTTTAAAACAGCAGAGGGCTGTCGGTAAAAAACATACTTAGAACTATTCGTCAAAAATATGACTCAGTATTGATGCGTATATGGGTAAAACATTTTAAAAAATGCCACAGTTATAAATACAGTAAAGACCTTAATTATATTTATAATTCCTTACACAATAACTTTAAAAAGAGGCGAAATTAAAAAGATTTCAAGCCAACTAATTTTCTAAATAACTATGTACGCAAGTAGTCTACTAGAAACCTTCTGAGGATGCCAACCACTCGCGTTGGCGAAACTTTAAGGATACAAAATCTACAACGACGGCCAAATAGCACAAAAACTTAAGTTTAGCAAAAGATGGCCACGAAAGCCTTACACAGTATACTATGTTTATTATTATGTTAACCATATTTTACCTTAGATTTTAATTACGCATAATTATACAGGGTGTTTAGCAACTTAACCGACAAATTTTAATAGCTAATTCTATAAATAAAAATAAAAAAGTCTTTAAATGAATATATTTTTTAAACGTCTTTATATTAAACTACGGGGTGTTGTAAATTTAAAAATATAGTTTAAAATTTTTATGTAGTTTAAAAGACATTTAATTTTTTGGCTTACCGTACATCAAATAAAAAAGTCAAGCGATTTTTTTTAATCTAAATGAAAATTTAAAAAACATTATATTTTTAAAAATTGCATTGACGTACAATTTTTATTTTTATATTTACCGCTTGCCCCTTATGGACGACTAAATAAATAAAAACAATTTTTGTAGGTCATAAAATATCTTCTGATGCAAAGGGGTCGTGCATATTTTTTTTTATATCTGAATTATTAACAAAAAAAGTATATAAGAACACTGATTAAAGAAAAAAAACACTCAGTAGTTTAAAAACCAAGACGTTTAGGTCATATAGTAATATAAAGTTTTTTGTTTTTAATTGTTATTATAGAATCACCTTTTAAAGTTTGTCGGTTGAGTTACTGGATACCCTATATAGTAAGCCATACACGTCGTACCACTTTAAAACGTTTAATGCGGAATATTGAATATACATATTTGAAATATAAACCAATATAAATTTGGGCGAAGTCACATCAGCGTGGCCCCTTTTTAACACGCTTTTTATTAGCTTGGGTTGTAACTATCTATCTATCTATCTATCTATCTATCTATCTATCTATCTATCTATCTATCTATCTATCTATCTATCTATCTATGTAACGGAATCTTTGAGCCTAATTTTTACCAACTTCCAGCGATTCAATTTCTTTGAAACTTTGCACACGTATCAAGGACCGATGACAATGCAATAATTTAAAAACAGTATCCCGTTATCCTGATTAGGACCGCCAGGATAAATAAATTCCTTTACAGATCCTCTGTGTCCTAATACTACCTTGACAAAATGGCGAAGGAATTTTTTAGTGAATAAACTGGAGCATTTATTTTTAAAAAACTAATTGATATATCGAACTAAAAATGAAAATAAATAATAGTTTAAAAAACTAAAAAACACGCTTTTATATGCAACCGAACTAAAAATTAGAAAATAATTTTTCATTACAAAGAGTTTGTCACTTCAGAATAAAAGCGTAAGTGCTTAATATATTAAATGTTATAATTATTCTATTTGCAAATATCTATGAGGGAAAAGTTATGAAAAATAGTAAATTTGCACCCAACGCTTTTTACTCTGAAGTGACAAACTCTTTGTAATGAAAAATTATTTTCTAATTTTTAGTTCGGTTGCATATTATAAAAGCGTGTTTTTTAGTTTTTTTAAACTATTATTTATTATTTTAGATATATTCAAATAATATATCTTAGCTAATTTGCTTTGTGACGACAAACCCACTTATGATAGTCAAACAAGTATTAAAGCGTGGTGGGAGAATATTAAAAATACATGTTATTTGCATTTCAAAAAAGTTTTATATTTACAAAAGAAATGTTCTGGTTAATTCTGATAACTTAAAAAAGGAATAAACGCGATAACAAAATATTGCCGTGTAATGACCGAAATGTAATGATACGAATAAAATAAGCCGTTTTCAGGACGCTGTCACGCTTACTTAAATCACGCATTACGTCTCAAGCGCATTAACAGTATAATAAAAAAGAGGGTTAATTCACCCATCGTCGGTACTTTTGATCTTTTAGTATACGGTCGAATAACCTTAACGACGCCATTTTTTAAAGCAAAAATAAGGTATAAAAATATGTACTGACCACACGTCAAATAACAAAGTTTTAGGTATTTAAAAAATTAAACTTTAAATGTATCAGGGTCTTTCCCATATATTGACCCCCCTACAGCGGTAATGCGAAAAGTTAAAAAAAATTAATACAAAACTTTTGGGGTTTTACTTTAAATTTTTGAATCCGATGTCATATTTTTTTTTCGTTTAAAACGTCAAATTTTGACAGATGATCATTTTTTTCTTATGGAACACCCTGTATATGACTTCATAGTTAAAAAGAGCCGAATTTTCTGATTTTAAATATATATAGTTTAACTATGTTTTATTAAACCGTTTCGGAAATATCGGGCTCCAAACTTTAAAAAATAATATATTGAAGATCTTGGTAAGCGCTGCATTGTTATTGTTTGGCGTTTTTTTTAAGATAAATGAATTGAGTAGAAACAATAAAAACAGAAGATTTATTATTACTAAGGTGATATTTAGCATCTTTTTGTTGACAAGGATACATTATTTTAACAATTCTTAAACTTTAATTTAGACGTAATTATAACTATAACTGCTCTATATGACCACCACCATTATCAATACAGTTTATATAATCCTGCTCAATTTTGTGTATTGTATTCCTTATAAATTGTCTATGATTTTGATTGATATCATCTATCGCGGCAATAATTTTTCTGCGGAGCTCCTCGACATTTTCAGTTCTCTGTTCGTAAACTTTATTTTGCAGGTAACACCACAGAAATGAATCAAGAGGTGTCAGGTCTGGACTGTTTGGTGGCCAACGAATTGGCCCAGTTCGTCCAATCCACAGGTTATATCTTTCATTTAAAAATCTCAAAACAGGTAACACATTATGCGGTGGGGCACCATCTTGATGCCAAACTATTTGCTCGTATTGCCTTATGGGTAGATCTTCAAGTTTAGCTTCAATTTGATAAGTAAGCATCTCTAGGTATCTCTCTCCGTCAAGTTGCCGTTATAAAAAATAGGTCCTATGACCTGGTCATTTAAAATTCCACACCATACATGGAGAGATTGCCGCCCTTGAAACTTAATTTCCCTTGTTATTCGGGGTTTGTTCTTGACCAAAAGCGAACATTTTTTCGATTGTAAATGCCCGCGGTTGTAAAGGTGCACAACATTTTTGATGGGCAATTTGAGGGAGACAAAGGCCCGAACATGATAGCGTAGATCTAAATGTATTCAAAAATTAGTAAAAACTTAAACTTAATTAAAATATAGCAAAATATGTAATTCTTCTTCTGATCGACAAGAATTGTCCGACGTTTTCTTCGTAGAGTTTTCCTGATGCGAAATGCTCGTTCTATATTTTTAAACGTATTTTTTGCCGGAATGGCACGTAAAGGAAAGGTTCGACGATATTCCTCTCTGGCGGCATTTGCGTTATTATTATTTTTATAAAATATACGGACGATGTCACATTTTTTCTTCATCACTGTACGGCATTTTTTAACATTTATGGGTCAACAAACAAGAAATGACAATGTCATCTGAATGATTTGTTTTTTAATAAATGTCAAACAATAACAATGCAGCGCCTACCAAGATCTTCAATATATTATTTTTTTAAAGTTTGGAGCCCGATATTTCCGAAACGGTTTAATAAAACATAGTTAAACTATATATATTTGAAATCAGAAAATTCGGCTCTTTTTAACTATGAAGTCATATACAGGGTGTTCCATAAGAAAAACTGATCATCTGTCAAAATTTGACGTTTCTAAACGAAAAAAAAATTTTGACATCGGATTCAAAAATTTAAAGTAAAACCCCAAAAGTTTTGTATTAAAATTTTTTTTTAACTTTTCGCATTACCGCTGTAGGGGGTCAATATATGGGGAAAGACCCTGTACATAATTTTATTTATACAGGGTGAATTTTTTAATTGATGGCTAAAAATACAGGGTATGATATCTTAGCTTTATTTTAAGAAGAATAGTTTATATAAACAAATGTCCTAAACGTCGTAACTTTTGAGATACAGGGTGTTAAAATTTCAAAAAATATCAATTTTTTAAATATCCTAACTATTTCTTACCTAATTTTGTTTTAATTTGGCAATATTATTTACAACATTAAGCGGGTAATTTATCGGTAACTTAATTACATTTATTAGGTCCATTTGCGTCTTGAGAGACAACTGATGGAATATTTCCAACAAAAATCGGTCCGCCACTGACTGTGTAAACGTGTGTAATTTTTTTGTGCTTTTGTAGATTAAGCAAATAAAAATTCTGCTTTTATGTATTTAAATATTTTTTCGAATCTTGTTTAGTTTAAGACAAAAAAAAATTCACTTAATTGCATATTTTTAGACGATAAGAAAAGCATTGCGGGATCTTTTTCTTTTAAAAATAAGTTGGTATTGATACACCAGAAAAAGGTTAGTAAATAATTTTTAGAGTGCTAAATTAAAATTAGTTACTTATTGAACTATTAACCAAACTTAATGCTTTAGCAAACGTAGGTATATTATAGTCAATATACATAATACCTGTTTTTGTAAACCATTAAATTAAATGCATTGCAAAAAAGCCATATTGCTTATTACTCTTAGTGTATTCTTCTAGTCACTACTATTTTTGCTTTCAAATAATAAGCAAATTTTTTCTCTTTTCTTTTTTATACCAATTTTGTTTTATTAAATTTCTATAAAATTCTAAATGTTGTAAAACAGAGCTATTTTTAACTTTGACACATTTTTGGTTAAGAAAATGGCTGCTTGTCAGCGCTAATGATCTGCGCAAACTTTTTCTCGCCCAACTGATTGGAAATACTGTTATCCATTTCTACCTTCTCAGTGCGTACCCTTCAAAGAAGGGTGTTTGCGATCATTAGCTGGGATACCGCTTTTCGGAATAGTTGTGTTGATGTTAACTGGTACCAGTCCTTACGATTATTTAGCCAGAAGATATGTCCTCGGCCCTGGGGGCGGCGTCTGTCAATCTTGCCCTGCAATACCAGCTGCAGTATCGTTTTTTTACTGTAACATTAAGTTGGAGATATGCTCTATATTGGTTAGGCGGATTCATTTATTGGATTGTCTTCTTGTTGGGTACACGCCTGGAAAGAATGGGACCGCTTCGGTCCTGTTTCCGGGGTATACGAGCTGACCCTGTTCAGCCCTATTGACCCCTATAAACTGGCCGGTCGCCTGAAACAAAATAAAAGAAAACCCTCCAAAAACCCAAAAAATTTAATTAAAAATGATATTTCGGTGGCAAGTCTGCCACCGTTGTCAAGTAAAAAATTAAATTAAAAATTAAAATAAACTAATATTTAAATTAAAAATAATTAAAATATTAGATTATTTTTGTATCGCAAACTGAAAATAGTTTGACATATGTGTCATGAGTGACATAAGTAACTGGTGTCTTTTTTATTTGTAAGACAAAAAAGGTTATGAGTTAGTTGATTTTTAGTTTTCCTGAAGATACTTCAGTATCGAGCAAAGGCAACCAAGTGTGGAAATTAACTGATGCTATACAATTATCCTTATTTAATAATATATAGGCACTTTCTTTAATTTTGCGTTTTTTATAACAAGTTTCCTTTGCTAAAATACTCGAAGCATCTCAGTTTATTCTATGATTGTTATCAAATGCGTGTTGGCAGATTTTTGATTTATGAAATCCTGTGTTTTTAATGTATTATCTGTGTTCTTTTATGCGTTTAGCTAATAAAAAGCTATATAAAACTTATCGCATTCGCAAGGTATTTTATAAATGACATATTTTTATTCTTATTTAAGTTGTATGGTTTTGTTAATTGAGATCTAATGGTGTTTTGTGTTTTAAAGATTGTGCGAATATTAAATTTATTTCCTGTTCGTTGAATTTTATTTGATAGTCCGGGAATGTATGGTAAAAATAAATTTGTAATAGGTCCATTTTGATTGTGTCTTATATTTGGATTTTCAAATTCAAGAAAACAATTATTTATAAAATCAAGAGCATAATTATTTTGAATTAAAATATCTTTTAAATAATTTTTTCATTGTTTATATGTTGATTAAAACAAATAACTTTAATTCTATCAAATAGACTTTTACAACTCCCTTTTTAACCATTATGGGGTGATTTGAGTTGAAGTATCTATTTGTATGTGTGGGTTTTCTGTAAATTTTTGTTTCGAAATTGTTTAAATCTTTTTTTTTTTTAAATGTCAAGAAAAGGTAGTTGTAAATTGTTTTCTTTTTCTAAAGTAAACCTAATAGTTGGTTCTTGTGTATCATTGTGTGGTAAAAAATGGTTCAAACAGTGTTCGTCATGTTGGTATATAGAAAAAATGTTATAATGTAACTTAATTGGGCTAAAAGTTCATTTTAAAATTGCCTAAATAAAGATGTTTAATTAGCCTTTGTTTTAAGGCAAAATACCTTCTAACTACCTCAATGTCAATCGGGGCACGTGGGTCGTGGATTGAATAACCTAAACATTCTTTTAACTCCTGTATCAGTATCAGAAATTATTAAGTTGATAATTTGTTAGCCCTCCTATTATGGTTTACCACAAAAAAGTACTTATATATGGGCGCCACCTAAAGTTATAAATAGTGGTGGTAAACTATAAAAGGATAGTTCCTATAGGTAAACTAAAACAAAACAATCAGATTCCAACACAAAATAAAAAAGACAACGTATAAAATATTCGTGTTCTTTATTTATGAGAAATTTTCAGTTGATCTTGATTTTAAAAAAATGGGTGTTAATCAGTAAAAAAACATATAAACTCTAGCGCTTAACGTTTGCAAACATTATTACATCGCTTTCACAACTATAACCAATTCAAAATTAAAAATTTAAGTATCTAAATTAACGTTAGTTTACTAGTTTGATTTAGTTCAAAATGCGATGTGTTGTTTTAGACAAATCAATATTAAACGGTGCACTTTACAAGGCTTTAAATATGGGTAGTCTCAACTTATCTGAAATCCTCCGTAGGCTGCGTAGGGGCTCGAAAGTGGCTAGTACAGAGCCTCTTTAAAAAGGTCCACTAGATGTTGGAGTAGAGTTTTCACCACTGGTTACAGGCTGGAGCCTACAACTCCGGATTCAGACAAGTGGCAATCGCTGGTCGTAGATCATAAGGGGGTGAGCTTGTGTGAAAGGTTTATGGCATGCCTCACATCAAGCAGGCAACTTAAATCCGGCTTTCTTTCCAAATGTCAACGAAAGAAGCGAAGGGGATAGATAGAAAATAGAAGAACCGGGCCTATCTAAAACAGTTCCAAATTATTAAAACCAATTCAAAGACAACGTGTTTTTGAGGCTAGGTTTCGACAGTCCAAGAAAAAGGTGAATTATGCAAAAATACTAACGCAAAATATAAGTATAGAAAAAGACATACCTTTCAGGCTAAAGATGGACAAGAATTCATGATTTTTAACAGAGATTATTCAAAATTATTATCAAATCACAAAATTGCCTTCTAATCGTAGCCACGGTCTGTCAAAAAATGTTATTTGAAGTCTGTAAATGTCCGACCAAAATTTGACCTTTGTCGAACCACTTAGGCGAATTTCGGCGTGTCGACTCTGAAATGTACTCGAAATCCGACGGCTATCAGGCCAAAGATTTAAAAAGACATGTGAAATGTCGCTGCTTCCCTCAAAACCATGGACTCGAGAAAGGTTCATATACCACAAGAAGAATTAACCGGTCACAAAAATCTCATCTGTAAAGGTTAACACTAACAGCTGGCGAAGCCTCCAGTAGATACATGCTCGAAGAAAAAAATCAGGCTGCCGTACACCGTCACTCTAATGAAAAGCTTGTCAGGCTCACAGGAGATTCTAGGCCACAGGAACCTTTTAGCTTAGTTTGCGACATTAAGTCACTGCGCAATAGACGGCGCTAGGGGTACCAAATAAAATATAATAATATGCTAGGAAAGCTGTTGTAATTAAATTCGCAAACTGCACTGTTACAATGTCATCTATATATCTCCACCAAACTAAAGATTTATATTGATAATTCTCTACATAATTTAATTAAGTTTAAAGTCTGAGTCGAGTGCGACCAATGAAGTTATAGTATAATTTGGGACGAGCACGGAATATTTCTTATTTCCCGCTGGTATGACTTTTGCAGTCCGTGCCTTAGCGAGTGCTGTAAGTCATACAAGAGGAAAATGAGTATTTTGTGAGAGTTGCATACTATTCTATTTCTGCGACTATTGATATATTATTTGAAAACGACAATAAATTAAGTGCTCCCGATTTGTGACATTTTATTTGCCAGCATGGCATTTTAAATTGAATTTAATTAATTTTATTATTAGGTAGTTGATTTTGTGTATTTATAGAATATTTTTATACTCATAATATGTGACTTAAAAATAGTGACCTTGGCAGCAAAATTATATTTAGAAGACAAGGTTGTCAAAAATATAATAATATACAAATTATCCGATTTTTTGCATTTTTAAAGCACACTATGACGACCGTTGATAATGGATGTGGATAATGAGCGTGGGTAATGGCCGTAAATAATAAGCCATTATACCTAATTAAGATCACATCAGTAATTTATTTTTTTTAACAGTCCCTCTTAACTTAATAATAAACGGAAATCGTAAGTCTGGTGGCATCGTATTCAAAAAACACTTTAAGTGGGAGTCTCCTTCCACGCCTAGCTATGCCAGTGTTCATCACACTGAAAGTCAATTTAAACGTATTGAACAGGCATGCTTTATATACAATTTATAGTTTATTTTTAAAGGCAAAATTTTAAAATGCACCGTACTAAATATTTATAAAACCGAAAAGTTTTTTTCTTGAATTAATAAGCAATTTATTTTTTATTTTGTACCTATTTAAACGACCTAAAACGCAACCCTATAAAACTGTTTCCATATTTTATAAACATTTCTTGCAGAGACTAAAGTTTGCCGGGCGAAATCTTAACTTTTAAACGAATAATACTTTATAAACTTTCTTTTTATCTTGGTAAAACTAAGGTAAAACTGTTATTTTTCAAAGTGCATAGTGCACAGTGACATGGTTTCGTGTTACTTTTTATTTAGGCTAATTCTGTACCCATTAGATATCTTTTTACCGAAAACTAAAATACATTTTGTGAATTTTAGTGTAACTTAAGTAACCCACTAGGAAGTAAAAATAAAATAAATTAACCAAAAATAACCCAAAATATAAAAAAACTTAGCCATGGCCACAAAAAGAACAGCAAAACTATATAAGTACCAATTGTGGCCATGCTATGGCCACAAATGGAGCATATAAAATCCACATGTGGCCATAGTACTTTTTGATTCATTAATATGGTGGATAATAAATACAAATAATGACTAATATAGAAAAACCGAAGTAGTTATCTAAATTTTGTGTCATAAATTATTTGTTTTTATGCAGTTTTTTCAATTTGGCTAAGCAATTTTAACTTCTTTGTTATTAGGGATTTTGAAAAAAAATAATAGTGTATATTTTATCACTGTAAAAAAGATATGGCTATCTTTAGGAATTTGATACAAATATTATTTTTTTAATAAAACATCCTGTATATTGCATTACCAATAAAAAGATATTTTAAGAAACTTTAAGAAAATATCTTTACATTTGATATGTAACCCTAATAATCGTCCCATACCTTGTTTTTCACTAAACCAATAAAGTAGAGTCCAAATCGGGTGGTTTTTGTAGATTTTGTAATTTTATTAAACGTAGATCTATTCCATTTTGTTTATTTATACCCGAATATAATTGATACACCGAAGAACAAAGAACCTTGGTTGTCCAAAACCGTGAAAAACTACCGTTACAAATTGTAAATTATGCCCCAATTTTATACTAAAGAAACATATATCAAATGAGATATTTTCTTAAAACTTTTTAAATCATTTTTTTGTGTTGAATCAGTAAACAGGGCATTTCATTTAAAAAATAAAGAGGTTTGTTATATTTTGTTATATAACTTTAGAAACAGTTAATGGAAAAAATATAGGTGCGCTATTGAATTCTACGTATAACTTTGCCACTTACATCCTATCTCTATCTCTAATAAATAACAAGAAAGTTATAAGCGCCTATCCAAATTCACAAAATGTATAACACTTTGTATATCCAAAACAACTTAAGTTAGCTATGACAGCTATGACTTACTTCTACCCCTGAGTTTCTTTCGAAAATTAAAACAGAGAATGTGCCAACAGATTTATTTAATCTCTGTTTGTTTCACTTTGAAAGATTAATCATTAAATTTAGAACGCATTTTTTACTAGTTCTTTTTTTCTCATAGGTATGAATGCCTACGTATTATATTCTGTTAGGGTAAATTAAAAACAAATTTATATTGTATTAATAAATTGTGTAAATAATAATAATATTTCCTTAAATAGCACATACTATTTTTACTATGGCCACAAATGGTGCAACCACTGGCCACAAATGGTGCAACAACTGGCCACAAGTGGTGCAACTACTGGCCACAAATGGTGCATCTATGGCCACAAATGGTACAAAAGGAGGTAAAATTATTTTTTTTTGTACTAAAGTAAGGTTTAAAGGTTTCAATTTTTTATAATTGAAATATTGATACACTAATAATGTTATTAATTCATATTGTGACGTTGGATTTTGAAATACATAATGCCATTTTACGTCACTAAGCCAAATGTACCATATGGAACTATCTTCTTAGACCATAAGACCGGTGGACAAAAAACTGTCTTGGCATTTTTAACTAAACTACGGGAACTAATTTAACTTCGTAATTTTGTACGGGCATACCCCCACTAGGGGTAGACCGTACGAGCTTAACTAAAACTTTAACTTTATACTTGACTCCACTTTTACTGCCTACTTCTTATCTAATATTTTTTAAATATTTTTCTCTCTACGTTATTAGTACAATTTCAGTATATATACAAAGTTGAACTCAGTATTTTGGTGACTTAGCACGTTGTTGACCCAGAATAAAATAATATGACCTAGACTCTGTTATTGTTTGGTGACAAAACACCTTGTTCTATTTTCTTGATTATTTGTTTTAATTTTTTGGATGGAAATTATTTAATGCCAAAATAATTAAATAAATATTAAAATTATTAAAACTTACATACCCCCTATACAGGGTGTTCACAATATTTTGTTAGGCCATACTTCATTAAAGTTACTTTAATTCTTCATAAAAGTTAGGAAATGGCTAAAAGTGGCCAAAAATGGTACATCTACCCTACCTGTTTTTTTTTTTTTAATTCAAAAAATTGCTATAGTAATAAATATACATAATAATAATAAAACAAAGATTAATCGCTTAAAATGATATAATCATGGCAACCCGATTACTACTACCAACTTCAAAATATTTGCTTTGCTACAAGGTCTTATTAAACATACTTTTAAAAACCCACTTAACAACTGAACTTACTTTAGAAATATCAAAGTAAAACACTAACTTATATTTGTAATTGGAGCAAAAGTAAATTTAGCCATTTCTCGAACACAGAAGTTATATTTACTTTTAACTTTAGTAAAACAAATTTATAAAACTACTTTAACTTTTCGATAAATCTGTTTTAACCTTAATTGCCTTTCTTGGAAGGTGTTACACAGTTATAATTTTTCTTTAAGATATTTTCAGTATGTAGGTAGAACGAACATTAAAATATTTTTAAAAGAAATTGGCAACTAGAACTTTTATAAGTTTTTACCTTTAGTACAGGCAAATTGGATCTTAGGGTCGAACAATAGGGAAATAAGCTATTCCACATAAGTGATGGTAAAATAATTTCGGACTTGCATTGTTTTTATATTAACTATTCACACAACGTTTTGGGCAGTCATATTTCCCGTTTACAAGGATAAACAGATGATCCATAAAATAAAAGAATGAGCCCACCAAGAGAATCACTTACCCATTTTTAAAAGATAGACGAAAGATGATCCAAAGTTAAAAACGATCTGCGAAACGAACATAAAAAGAAAATGGCATTATTTACACACCCTGTATATTGGCAACCTCCACTTTTTAAATACATATCAAGACTAGTTAATAAAATATGTATGTTAAACTATCACAGAATGTACCAAAACAGTGTAACAATTTTTCAAAATTTTAAATTTAAAGAATTTGTAATGACTTTATTTATGAAATTGTGAAGAAAAGAAGTAGTGATGTATTAGTGCCGTCATGCAAAGCAAAAATTAAAATGTTTTTTTTTATATACAAGGTGAAACACTGAACATTATTTTTTAGCCAACCCTGTTGCAATACCTTCTGTTTAAATACTATATTTAATATAAAATTTAACAAAAATTAGAAGTACTAATTCCTTACTGCTTGTAATTTTTTGCACTGCAAGGGCGCATCTGTCGGAACACTTTCCGATCTGGAGATGCAGATTTTAACACTAGCCAAAGGTATTTCTTTCAGAGTTAATTAAGATTACCAAACGCAAACCGGTTTCAAACTATTTTACAAAAATTTGTAAAAATAATTTATTTTTTGTAAAAGATAAATATAAAAAAAAATAAAAACTTGGTTATTTAAATGTTTTACATAAGTTTTAAAGTTATGGAAAAAAACAAAAATAAAAAGTTTTTGATCCTTACATTTCCTACAACTTTTCCAGTTAATTTTTTTTATAGGACTAAGTGTGGCAAAAAATCTAGAAAAACCGTATTATGTACTTAACACCCTCTCTCTCTCCTTTCCCGACCATAAATCGCCCGTAATTTATTTTTCCTTAATCTTTGTTATTTTTCTACCTTTTTTAATAGGTTTTATTTTATCTTTTTATTTACATTTCACTTCTTTTAAAGGCTTTGGCAACAGTCTTTAAAACTAGTAAAATATTTATGTGTTAGACGGTTTGCAACTTACTTATTATGTTTAAATGAAAAAGGACGTCAAAAGAAAATCTGTAAAATGGATAATTTACAAAATCTAATTTTATATTCTCAGTAACTTCGAAACTGATTTGAGAAATGGACTTTAAAATTAATTAACTAGAAGAAGCGCCGCTTAGTTAAATTATTTAATGGAAACAATTATGTTCAGAGCAGTTGCTTGTGACGTAACAAAAAGGCTTTGTATAATTAAAATTTTGTTGCTAAGAAAACTAAACGAAAAATACGCATTTAAAAATGTGCTCTTTAAACATTTAAAACTCTAAAAAGGTAGAAATGATGTTACTTTGATGAATACCTAGAGACATGAGTTTTAAAAACTCTACCTAATAAGTTTACAGTTTTTGAGATACCACTATTTTAAAACAGAGTTTTTTGACTTAAGTACTTCTAAAATGTTTTTATTTCAAGGCTTAAAGTTCGGGACCGAGTGGGCCCAATTCAACATTCAAAAAAATTTGAAAGAGCTGAGTCAAAACGGTGCAAATTCTAAATCACATTTTTTTTAACGATCGATAATATGCCATCCAGCCCAGGCGATGTTTTGGTATGTTTTTAGTGGCGTAGTAAGGTAACAAAAGGCACCGAAAAATATAAATCCAACTAAACTATTTAATTCAATGTACTTTAGAATTGCCGTAATCCAGATTTGTTGTAATATATATAGATGACTTAATAATAGAATTAATGACCAAAGACAAATTTTAACTTTTTTATTGACCAAAATAAAACTATTTTATAAAAATAAAAGAAATATCTACTTACCGTTTAACAAAATACAGTATTGTGACTTTATAAAAAACTCGTTGAGCACCCTTTGAGTGAGATATTTTAAAATTAATAACACCACTTGATCGACTATACCTTTCATAACAAATCTGGAGTACGACAAGTTCGGACCACGAATTAGATGAAAAAATCTTAAAAAATGTATTAATACAAGCCCAAGTCAGTCAGTGGCGTAGCTAGGGTTTAGGGGCGGTGGGAACAAAATCCTTTTGAGGCGCCTGTATCTTTTCATACAAAGTTTTGGTGTAACTGCTTAAAAACACGAGATTCAAAATATTCATGGGGTAAAAAAATGTAACAACATATTATTAATGGTGTTTAAAAGGTATTTAAACGACTAAATATCTTAAAGGGCAGTAAAAAGTCTTTATTAAAAAAATATATAAAAATTAAATATAGCATATTGTGGTCATTATATTTTAGAGGCAGTCTCTATAATGTTTATTAGCAATATTTTTATTTTAAATAATTTTGACAGATGCATTTTGATGTTACAAGAAAACATATTTGTTCCTATTTTTTGAAACTATTTTTATTATTTTTACTAAATATAAAATAGAAATTAAAATTTAACCGCCTTTGCGTTTCTTCAGGGTACTTTCTAATCACATAAATACCTGAACAATACTTAATTTAAAACTCATTACTACCCCAATTTAAGCATTTTATTTCGCCATATCCATAGAAAAAGAAACTAAAAGTTTAGAACACAAAGTCCCTAATAAAAATTGTCACACTAATGCGACATAGTCTGCGGTGGTCGCGAACTCAACTAACCACCGATCGATTATTTCTTTACAGAAATTTTCATGTAAAAATTTGTTTAGCTGCGCCATCTCTGTAATCACTTTAGTACTACATATTATAGAAATCTACAGTGGGGTTCTAATCACGTTCACCATTTTGTCAATATTAATGTATTTCGTCAGTGGAATTCGCAAGTGCGTAACTCAATTTTTAGAATTTTAGAGAAGCATGTTTTTAAAGCAGAAGAAGAATACAGTGATATGTGGTAGCATATGGTAAAAATAATTTAATATAAAAGAATAAATGTTCTTTTATATTAAATTATTTTTTACTATATGCTATCACACATCACTATAAAATTCTGCCTTAAAAATGCTTCTCTAAAATTTCTAAAAATGGAGTTACGCACTTTGTAAATTACACTGACGATTTGTCCCTTTACAGGATTTTTCCTAACTACGGTTTTATAAAAGAAAGTTTCTGAGAACATATATGTTCAGAGTTACTTTGTTTCCGGCCGTACGGGGCGTTAAAGGTAAGGTTTGTTAGGCTTGAACCATTTTTTTTTAGTTTAAGGATATTTATAAAATATAGACTTTTTTAAACTTTACCACCCTGTATCTCAGAATCGAAGCAACTCCGGACATAATATGTACCAGGAACATTAATTGCATTAAACCACAGAATCACCCATTGAACTTTCGTACCGCAGTTACGAAACACCCTATATAATCCTCTATCTAATATCTTTTTAGTACATGTAATAAAAGTTTGTCGTCAAATTAGATATTTTTAAGAATATCTGCTTCTTTATACTCAGACGCATTTAAAAGTCTTACATAAAAGAATTGTAAAGTGAAAAAATTTTAAGTGATTGTAAGTTTTTTTTTAAATACATTTTAGATAATTTTGCAGAATTTCAGATTTTTCTATAAAAATCGATCAAATTTACGAAAAAAATACACATAGAGGATTCACTATTAAAACTTAAGATATTCTCTGGGTGTGTTCCGTGTGGGACAATGGCCAATAACATTTAGTATATTTTTGGCGTGGGTCATATGTTTTAGAAAAAAAAAAATAAATAAAAATCTCATGTACATCTTTGAAGTAGGCAGTCCAATCCTAGATAACACATTCTATGTAAAATAAAAGTTTTGATTATTCATTACCTAGATTTTTATTTGAAAAATAAATACAAACATAATATTATATTGATTTATTTTTATAGGTTAACAATAATCATATAATAATTATTTTATATTGTAACTAAAAGTGACCACATTTTTAATAAAAGAAATCGGGACAATGAAATAACATGGATTGTTTTGGTGCTTTTTTCCACGAAGCAAAAAAAAGGTCCTCACCTTTCAAATCATGCCACTTCAGTTAGAAGTAATCTTTTATCCTCCAATTTCTTTTTGAGGAGCAAAAAAAGGTACTCAACTCCACGAACAAAAACACGCGAACCCTAACAAGTCGGGACTTTTTCAAAAATCGGCGGGACGCGGTACATTCTTTCAAAAGCGGGACTGTCCCGCCAATATCGGGACGTGTGGTCACTTTAATTATAACAGCACCTAAAATATACAGAATAATACAAATGAATTAATAATTCCAAAACCTAAAAGACATTAAAAAACATAACATGCAAACCTCTTATAAAAAAAAAAAACTAGAATAACTACTGCACCCGTATTCTGTAACACGAAGAGAAGAAATTTCCTTTCTATGCAATGTAAATCATATGGCAATTTCAAGAAATTTCTTTTCTATTGAGTTAAAAATGGCACTTTATGTATAGTGACTTTTATGTCGCTACTTTTTTTTCTTTTCTTTTTAAACGTAGATTAAATACGTATTATGTATTTTTAGTAGGCGTTAACAAAAACTACATAAACTGAACGGTCGTTTAATTTAAAATGTATATTCTTTTTTATATTTTGACAAAATAGTAGCTTGTACTTCTTGGCCCCTATCTGTAAATGAAGACCTAATAGCAAAAAGGCCTATTCTAATACGTATTTTTTTTTTAATTTCAGTTGATACCCTTAGAATTTTCCTAGGATGCACAATTAAGACTTAGATCTACGAACAGTATAATGTTAATAAAAATAATAAAGAAAGCTTAAGAACTGTCAAACAAATTTGGTATACGGAGGTTTTTGGACGCTGATCACGAATCTGAAAATTTTTTTTTCGGCAACGTTTCGTTCTCGAGATATTCATCATCAAAGTTGGAATTGATACTATCCCTATTTTTACTATATTCCGCTATTTTTGTACAAAATTCTTGATATTACACTAAATGGGCACACAATATTTTATAAACACCCTTTAAAAACCTCTTTTTAGCTATTTTACACATTTTCTTCATTAAATCATTTCAAACATGGCGACTTGATTTAAAGCAAACCTTTTATGTCAATAAAGATAGGCTTAAAATTAATAAAAACATGTTTTAAAAAGGTTTTTTAATGTTAAATGAAATATTGTGTGCCAATTTAGTGTTATATCAGGAATTTAGTGCAAAAAGAAGGCAAAATATAGTAAAAATAAGGATAGTTTGAATTTCAAGTTTGATGATGAATATCTCTAGAACGAAACGTTGGTGAAAAAAATTCTTTTAGATTCATGACAGCGACCCAAAAATCCCCGTATACTAAATTTGGTAAAAATCGGAGTTGTCGCAACTTTCTGGACAATTACCGAGAATAGTTTGACTTTTAATTTTGATGATGCAAAAGCAAGGACATTTGTGCAAATGTGCTTTAATCGTAGTTGCTTCCACGTTCGAGACAATTACCGAATATAACATTATTTTTACAAGAACTTACCCTGTAAAGTACTTATCCCTGATGTTAATGTTTCTCTAGTTTCAGATATACCAGGTAAACCTTTGAAATATGCTTTGAGCCTATAAAAATGTTTTTCTTAATAAAAGTCTTTTTATTTAATAAATAGTATTTGAATTATTGTATAAAAATACTAAATCAAAATATTTATAGGTAGACTAGTATAATATTAGTAAAAGTTCCAATAAAAATAAATGTAACTTGATAGGATAAGAACTCACACAACCATTTAAACAAAAAGTGTATTAGGTATTTTGAATTGACTGATGTAAAAATACAATTTTAATATTTTTGAACAGAAGGCAGATTTAAATGTACCTCTAATATTCAAAAATACAGTGCCCGATTAAGACTTCGTGATGCCCTAAGCACAGAACTCCTGTGGTGCCCCTAGACAAGAAATTTTTTACTATTTGACAAAAATTACAAATTAAAGGACTTTATCTTACCAAAAATTTTTGAAGGGCTGATAAAAAGGTCTTCCGCTTTTTCAAAAACAAAAGTACAAGACTCAAACGGACATTTCTACTATTTTTCTTTCCCTTCTACCCTTCAGTACCCCTTTGTGGTGCCCCCAGAACGTGATGCCCAAAGCAATTGCTTAATTTGCTTATAGGGTTAATACGGAACTGCAAAAATGGTATTTTAACCATTTTTCTTCTTTTGCATACAAGAACAAGTGTTTAAATGACTTTTCTCCTGTTATATTTGAGTTGGAGGTAAAAATATCTAGTTTCTACACAACTTAAAAGGTTTCTATATTGCTGCAGTAATCACATAACAAATTTATATAAATTTAATTTTTTATTCTATTCTTTATAAACATTTAAATGTGGCTCTTAAATGATGAAGAATTTAAATAAATGGTGTAATTACTGATATTTAAATAAATAAGTTGGAGTGGGACTCAAAAATAATATATACAGAAAATAAACCTACCTTTAACAAAGTTACCATCAATTATGCTTGCTCCTTTTCCTGCGATAAGCTCCAAATCAAAAGTATTAAATCCTTAAACAATAACAAAAAAATTTTTAAATAAAAATACACATTCATAAATAAAGTATATATCATGGTGTATAATGTAGATGTAAATGAAATAAAATTGTAAATATTAAAAATAAAAATATTCTTAAAAAACATGATAAATGAGCTGTAAGTAATGGAAACGTAAATAGGTATGCCTTTTTACTTCATTCTAAACCATATAACAAATGAAGTGTTGTGAACCAGAGCGGACTATCCTACAAATCTAAAAAAGTGCCAGAGTAGAATAAGTAAGCATCAACTATATACTATCTTATAATTATTTGTGGGTTATGGATATAGGGTGTTGCAAAGGGTTTAGGTATATTTAAATTTAAAATTGAACCAACCTCAAAAAAATTATGTATTATCATTAAAAAAATGCTAAAGGAACAAAGTTTCTCAAGATGCTCGACTACGAAAAAAGAATATGATGACATTTTTTTAATATAACTTGTGAGTTCTGGTTATGATATATAAATAACATATGTAAATAACATATCACATAGGCAGAGGAAAAGAGACACTCTAATGTAAATACCAGCACATAAACATTACAGATTAGATAACTCACATACATCCTTTGTTGTTGCTTTTCTGGCCAATATACCTTTAACTCAGGGTCGTATTATCCATTAGGCTGACTAGACTACAGCCTAGAGCGCCATGAAAAATAGGCGCCAAACAGGGAGTTTAAAAAAGTTTAGGTCGAGTGGGGATTTTGGGTGATTAGAGGTAAGGCACCTGGCACTGAAAATAGGCGGAAGGAAGGACCCCTTTTGCTTTTTTGCTCATCAAATATTTTTTTGGGTGGTGAGGTAAGGCGCCTGGCAGTCAAAATAGGCGCCACGGAGGGAAGAACCTTTTTTTTTTGCTCATCAAATTTTCTTTTGTGGTGAGGTAAGGCGCCTGGCACTGAAAATAGGCGCCATGGAGGGAAGGACCTTTATTTTGGTCTTTTTTGGAAATTTTTTCGCTGGAAAATAGGCGCCCTGGGAATTGTAGCCTAGGGCGCCCGACACAGTTAATACGGCCCTGCTTTAACTATTGCTTATACAATATACGTGATTCAAAGATTACTTAAGATATTAAAATACACTTACCTGGTACGTTAAGTGTAGTTAAAGCGTTTTTTTTTTAGTCCTCTCTTGTTCCTCAGGGAAGGAAAAATACACTTACGATTAAAATGTTCTTCACATACATAATATTTTTGGTATATCTGTTCAACACTTAAACTTTTATAGTTTGGCGGTTCTATTAACGCAAGCCATATATTGAAATTTCGGGATCGTTTTTCGGAAAACGATGCCGCTTACTATGTCTGTTAACGCAGTTCCGCACACAGCACTTTTTGGACGTAATGCTGGCACATAATATATTTCATCCATGTCTGTAAGCATAAAAGTCCACAAAAATTTAAAAAAATACCGAATATACTACAAAAGCGCAGTAATACGCAAAAAGACGCTAAAAATTCCAAACAAGATGGCACAATTCGTTAACACAAAGAACCTCGGATCAGTGTTGCCAGGTGGGTTACGATAAATATCCCCGCGTGGTTCCAAAATTCTTTTTTGGGATACACTATTCTAAAATTTAAAATACACCCATATTCAACGTTAAGGGTGTTATATGGTGATCAGAGTAGATCTGCCACCTTCTAAATCGTGAAAAATCCCCGTTTTTACTTTAAAAACCCTTTTTCCCTATTGTCATCAAAAATCTCCGGAAAAAGGGAAAATCCTCGGTCTCTGGCAATGCTGCCTCGGATCATCCCTCCCAAATATTTGTAAATTACAGAGGAAATGTAGTGGCAACCAAATATACATTCCCCTCGAACAGCCATCTAACGACAGTAGATGTAACTAAAAAATACAGTTATCCCTTTTAGTTTCAGCAAATGTGCTGCCATCCCTAGGTCGAGAACGTAAATTTTTAACATAAAAGCACGTTCCATAACACTTTTTTTCTAAACTTTAGTTTCTTTTTCAATGGCCATATCCTAAGAATACTTGCGCTCCCTTAAGTGTTATTTCTTAAATAGATAATTTAAACATGTGATTTATAAAACCTGCTGTATTTTTGCATAAGCTAGCGGCTTAAGCCGTTCTTTTACCAAATGTTAAGAAACGATGGATGACAAAATAGGTATTAAAAAAATATATGTGTAAATATTTCGATTTTGTAAGTGATATATTATGAATAGGAGTTTTTTTTTGTTTTGTTAAATGTATATAAAAAATTAAACAAAAGTTTTTTATATTTAAAATCTTATTGGTAGAGGTGTGCCAAGTCAAAGAAGCGGCCCCTCTTTACCCTGAGGCTACCCCACTGGTCAAATATAAATATGTAGTTACATTTAAGTACTTTAAAATTACAAAACCACTTTATTTATTACCAGTAGGTACTTTATTGTACATAGCATGGCCCATCCTACGAAGAGTTTAGAAATGAATAATTGGATAAATAAAATATTAAAGGTATTACTATTAGGCAAATTAAGGAATTACTAATAAGAAAGAAAAGAAAAGATCCTAATTAAAACAAAATTAACCAGAACTAGGTCAATAACTTTATTTAAATAAAACACTATTTGACCTGACCCGAAGTAGTTTTGCAAGTCAGACTGCTGGGGACCTTCTGGGTTTGCTTTTGTGGACGGCCATATTTCCAAAATTATGGAAAGCTGTATAAATATCTTGTGGTATTTTTTAAATATTTTTATGAGAGATAAAAGTATAATAAAATTTACAGTGTATATTATTTATTAGTTGCGCTGCGTGGGCAAAGTCGTACCGCGTGGCCTTTTCGTCGACAATGATCGTGGCAAAAATGAGGAAAAAAAGGCCTTTACCTTTGCTGCGAGGCCCTTTGTCGTCCTGAGCATAAAACTTGACGACCAAAAAATAAATCTTGCCGCAAGGCCGTAGGCGACCGCCTACACGCCTACACCGCCTACGCCTAGCTACGCTATTGTCATTTATACAGAGCTTTTTTACATTTTATCCTAAAAACACAATTTCACATAGGCGCCCTTAGGACAAATTTCAGGGATGGGCAACTGCATTAACACTAAGTGACTTTTTCAATACAATACCTCTGTCCATCTCATATAAACTTAATAAAAAGTTGAGAGTAAAAAATATGTACTTCTGCCTTAAAAAACCTACTTTATAAGAAAAAAATATACGGGGTAATTTTTAAGTAAATATTTTTCTCTTAACACAGAATAGAAAGCAAGAAAATAGAAACATTTTTAAACAAAACTATATTCAAAAATGCTTCATTTCCAAGATACAGCGTGTTAAAGTTTTAGGAAAAGAATGGCTCTTATATTATAACTTTGCTACCACTCCAGGAATGTTCACAAAATTTGGTACACATTTTTTAAACATAATGGTATATTTTTTGCTGTAAAAGTTAAAAAAATACCAGTGGCAAGATTTGTATTGAATCTTTTTCAAGAAAAAATAGTATGCCACTGCTTTTTCTTCAATTCAATATTAATTTTAAGATAATCATTTACTTTGAAGTTAATTTGGTTTTCTTATAATTTTTTGTACGACGAAAAGGTTTAGCTTAAAAAATAAAAGCCATTTTAATGCATGGCCCAATTGCCAAAATCTGATATGGTGTTTTGTATGTTATGTATGTATTTATATTAAAAAAAGCAAAACAAATTTAACATACAAAACACCATATCAGATTTTGGCAATTTTACCATGCATTAAAGTGGCTTTATTTTTTTAAACGAAAACGAAAACTTCAAAGTAAATGATTATTTAATAAATAATTGTTTTAAAGAAAAAGCAGTGGCGTACTATTTTTTTAATTCAATATCAATCTTGTTTAAACGCCACTGATAGTTTTTTTAAACTTTTATAGCAAAAAAAATGTACCGTATTGGTTAAAAGATGTGTACCAAATTTTGTAGACATACCCGGAGTAATAGGAAAGTTATGATAGAAAGGCATTTGTTTCTTAAAACTTTAACACCTCTGTATCTTGAAACGAAGCATTTTCAAGCATATTTATTTTTAAAAATTATTATTTTCTTGCATTTTAAACTGTGTTAGGAGAAAGATCCCAACTTAGAAATTACCCTGTATATCAAAAATTGGGTGGTGGTTGAAAATGGGGTCAAGAATTGTGCCAAAAATGTAATTTTTTTCGATGTATCTTCTTTTATGACAGGAAGTGCATCTGCACTTTCGAGCCCATTGTGTAATAGCAAAATTACTTATGGTGAACACTAAATTTGGATATTCTTGTATACTGGTTAAGCAGGTAGGTATTGGGATATAGTCGAATAAAGAAACAAAAAAAGGATGTATGTGACTAATTCAATCAGATGTGTTTACATGCTTAATTCACGTTAGATTGTCTCTTTTCTTTACATTGCCTATGTGTTATGTTATTTAGCTGATTCTGTATTTATATCCCACCAAAAACATACATGTGAAAAAGGTGAGCCAACGTACTTACAATACTAAAATTATGCTTGGCCGTGAGTTCATCGTAAAAAGAATGAAGATCTAAATAACTGCCAAGTACTAAACAAAATCCAAAAATATGTATAAGATTTTAAAGTATTTTAGATATAACTTGGTCAGTTTTCATAACATCATTTTATCAAGTTATTCAACTTATTTAAATATATTTTTTTTATTCTAATATAAAAACTGGCCAAGTCAAATATACAACCTACTTTAAGGTCTCATACATATTTGATTCTGTACAGAACTGGGTACTCAGTTAGATCCTCATTCTTTTGCGGCGGTACCCACAGCCAAGCTGTAATTTTAGTATAGAACTCGGCTTACCTTTTTCTTGTTTATGTTTTTGGTAAGAAATCATTACTTTTTGTAAAGAAAACTAGGCAGGTATGTAGATTTATTATTTTTCTTGTATTTTCGCTACATAGTTTCCTTTTATATGCTGTTATCCATATTTTCTTAAACGTTAGAAATTACAGTGCTCATTGCCCATTTATTATCTGCTTTTTTTTGGAACCCCTATTTTTTTTAGATTTTTTTACGCTTACACAAAATTACCGACCTAGATTTTAAATTTCATCTTTTTAAGTCATCTGGAAGTGAGTTAGGTATTTGATCTACAATATGAGCAATGCGTTTTGGTTTATCGGCCGGCAATAGAATAACAAAACAAGCACTATTATTCACGCCTGTTTACATGTGTGGTGTTTAGTCAGATTGTCTCTTTTCCTTACATTGCCTATGTGTTATGTTATTTAACTGAACCTGTAAGTATATGTCAGTCAGTTAGTGAAAATTTAACACTTTTTGTAAATTTATATCTTTATATAATATTTCGGTGATATTTTCCTATTTTAGAGCCTTTGACCTCCTTGAAACTTAAATATATGGCCCTTAACCTAGACCTGGATCAGTTGGACATCGATGATCTGTCTTCGGAGAGTGGGGATGAGGTGGACTTACGATCGCAAGATGTGGACCCGTATGCATTTAAACATTCCACTATAGGATTCGGAACCCGTCTTACTCCTGATTGGTCAAGTTCATTATGGAGCCACATTTATCGAAATGCGCGGTGCCGAAAGCCGTAGTACAATGTAAGAGCGGTGCTGAAATTTAGAGTTGACTGCGTATGATGCATTTTGTTTTTTATTCTTTTCATTCCTAATTTAGCTTTTCTATGTAAACAATATATAGTAATATTTAGAGCTTATATTCAGCTATTAATTAAAATTTATTATTAATTACTGTATTACCTACTTTAAAATGAAGGAATTAATTAAAGTTTATAATTTTCTTTATCGGGCTAAGTTCAAAAAAAAAGGGAGGTAGCTTCGGTGGTTAATATTTTCCAACATTCCGCTCTGTATTTCAACACCGCCTGAACATTGTACTTACGGTTTTCGGCACCACACATATCAATAAATAGGACGCCATTATTATATTTTAAAAGTGACCAATCAGGAGTAAGACGGGTGCCGAATCCTATAGTGGAATGTTTAAATGCGACCCGTATCCAAAAACATAGATGATATGGATAGCATAGAAAATACTAGGGATTCTTTCGATGACGAGCCTTTTGACCACTATTTACCAGGTTTTCACATAGGATGGTCACGTACTTGACAATTTAAACCATGGCAGTTCAATTTTCAAGACAAGAACATCCATACTTAATTAATGCAACTTGTTGCCTACCTTAGTAAATACATACAATACAATATTTACCTTTGTTGTACCGTCGAAAGAAACTGTTTTGCCCTTTTCCACAAATAAAGTATTCTTATACCTGTTGTATTTGTATGTCTCTAGACCCAAGATATCAAATGTGATACCTGTTCCGAAAAAAACAAAAAGTATTATTTTTTTATACATAATTGTGTTATTTTGACAAATTGCCTTGTAAAAAAGCAAGTTTAATGACTAAATATGTTTCCTCTTAACCCTGGGTCTGAGGAGGATAAATATAAATAAACACTCGTAGTTTTATATATTTGCTTTAAATAGGTTTTGAGTTATGGAGAAGTCAGAAGTGCCACCAAGTGGTTCGTGTATTATTACACGAGGAGCTGTAGCCAGTTCATTTGCCTGAACTTGGCTTGCTGATCAATATTATTGAACTAACACACGACAAAAGAAGAAATAAAACCTATATTTAAAGAACGGTAGATCTACATGTGCCCATCCGCCAAAGTATTGTATCTTTTCTATTCTGGTTTTATAAATTCGTGTAACTAAAAGATAATTAAAATACAAATATTTGATATATTAATATCCTACGCGTATTGTAGGATGTTTCAGGTAGGCGCTTTAAATTAAATTGATCCGTAAAACAAAGCCTTGCCTAGCAGATAAGAGCTGTAGCTAACCCAGCACTAATTTACCTATTTAAAATTTAGGATCTACTTAACCATCGAAAAGGACAAGTCATATCCTCCTGGGAAAAGTAGGGTTAAGGGAACTTCTATAAATATGTTTTAATAGATTAATAGCTCTAAGACTACTATTTTACCAAGAAAAGACCTTTTAGTTAACGGCTACTATATCTTAATATAGCATCTAAATTAATAGCCACTATACAGGTGAGGGTAAAATCTGAATAAGCGCTTTTGTCCTAATTAAATTTTAAAATAATTTTTGGATAAATATTTAGTGTTGCCACTTAAATTGTTATGAGTTAGTCACTAGACCTATTCAGGCAACTTACAGCGATAAAGTGCTGTAGCTCTTGCACACTGACCTTTTTCGAAATTTTAATTAAAAAACAAATATTTTTCTGTAGGGCTGTATTGCCATTTTGTAGTAGGTCAAGGTATTGACTTTATATTCTAGGGTTATAGTCGAGGCAATGAAGCACAAAATTCTGATTTTTTTTAGGATAGGACAAATTGAAATAAGGTTTTTGCATTCGGTTCCAAAAATTATTTCTAAAATTTGTATCTTATTGTTACCTTTATTCAAACCAGAGGTTGCATTGTTGCAGCCAACAATGTATTTAAGAAATGCTTTCTCTGAAATGCCCTCTGAAAATTTGTAAGAGTAGGAACTGGCTTAAGTAAAGTACTTGGGGGTTTTTAAGGTCGCTGATTATGAGTATGATCTTCAAATGGACCCCCTAACACCTGAAGCTCCAAACGTCTTTTTGTGGGACTTTTCCTAAATTTATGTGAAAAGAAGTGGCTGTGGGGTATTAAATACGAATTTCATGTCCAAAACGACCCCCGAATACTTGGTGCACCGGAATCTGAATGTCATCTCCGTTGTTTTTCGGGACCAAATCGAAAAAGACTAACTTAAAAATCGTTATTGGGGTTTTTGGGACTCTAAATCAATATTTACGTCGAAAAAGATCTACCGAGAACCTGGTGCGCCCCAGCCTAGCCCTGAACGTTAACCCCAAGGTTTTTCCAGCCACACTTAAAAAACCGGAAACCAAAAATAATTTTAAAGGGTATAAATGTGTAAAATTGGTGATTCTAGTTAAATTATAATGCAGAAAATAAAAAAAAGAATAGATTTTGATAAATTGTTTTGCAATTTTGTCTGTAAAACCCTCAGAGATGACGTTCAGAGTCAGATTGCGGTGCACCAGATGCTCGGGGGATCGTTTTCGACATGAGATTTTGACTTACCACCAAAAAAAAACCGTAGCGACTTTCGGTTCATCTTTTTCAATTCTGTCAGAAAAAGCCATGGAGATGACATTTAGGTTGGTATTCGAGATAAAATTTCAATTTACCGCTTCCTACATAACGCCCTCACAATAATTTTTCGGCTTGTTTTTGGCACTTTTGTTAGGAAATTTCTTGGATATGATGCCCACGTTTAGGTTATGGCGCACCAGGTGTCCGTGGCTTATTCGCCGACGCCATATTTGAATGGACGATTTGAAAAACCCCACGACGCCAAGTTTCTATAATTTTCTACATGAACCTTTGAAAAGTCCACAGAGTTCGTCGGCGTTGCTGAGTTCCAGGTGTTCAGGTGGTCAATTTAAACATCATATACGTTGAAATTTTCATCTGTTAATTAGTATTTAAACTTTAATTTTATCTTCTGAAGTTTCACTTTTTTAAATAAATCAGTTCGAAAAATCCAAGACAGGGGCATTATTAAATACACTGTATATTTTTCTGCTTAAATACCTTTGTTTTATTTTTAGGTTTTTTTAACCTCCGTATGCTCGATAAATTGTTGATTTTTGGTGTAGGATATGGCAAGGGCGTCGCCAGGAGGGGGCAAAGAAGGGCATCTGCCCCTCCCTAGAGATTCTAAAAAAGTTGCCCAATGTAAAGCAAATAAAATCTCAATTCTTTTTCTTGGCTTGCTTAATCGATTACTCTCGTACATACGAAATTCAAATGAAGTCACCAATTCCATTCCATCAAATCTAAACAATTGCTGCGATTAGCTTTCGTATCTTCCTCACAGAAATGATAATTGATTTGTTTTACTCATATGATAAATTTGAACATCGGTTTAAAAAATCGCAAAAATTTGGTTACTAGATACGATATCGCATTCTTAATAGTTATACATGCTAAATCAATCAATTTAGGTAAAGCTTTTCTTATTCTCCATATCAACTTGCCCCCACCCCCCGCCTGGGCTATAGGCTGGCGACGCCCCTAGGATGTACATAAAATATGGTTAAATTTTGATGCAGAATTTAAAAATGTAACAAAAGTAGGTATTTTTATTAAAAAATATAAAGTAGGTCGTTATGGCCTATTTTTGAGCAAACATGTGAACATAAATTTATCACGTTTTTACCAAAAAGAAACTACTAAATTTTAAATAAATTTGTTTTTATACACGCAAACTTACTGTATATCCTTTACCAAATAATTAAAGCGCTACATTTTCAGAAAATTTCACAAGTTCAAAAAATAAAAAAAGTGGTCAGTGCTGGGGATTTCAAGTCAAACCTGGGGGTCAAACTGCAAAAACCCGAATTTCTGGTGCCATGGGTGGGGGGATACTAGCAATTTTTTTAATAGAAAGGAGAGTTATGTAGCACCTTGTTTTAAATGCCCTTTGATACCCACTTTAACAACACTGTGTTTTTGAAAGTCGTTCCAGCCATTTTAGACTTAAAAGTTAATATTTAGGCCAAATCTAAAGATTTTAAGTCTGGAACAGCTGTGCTGTTTTCCAAGAACAAAATGGATGTAAGTAAAGATTTAAAGACTAACCCTAAAAAATATTTTACTGGTTTAAAACTACAGTTACCGGAGTTACTTACTAGGTATTCATTACCAATTTATAGCGGCCAAAGTTTAGACGTTGCTTAAAGAAAAACCAACATAACAAAACAGCGATATTTGGATTTTTACACATAATAGTACCGAGGAGCAACTTCTACTTTTAAATATAAAGAGGAAAAATCATGCGGTTCCTTGTTTTAAAGGTCCTTTAATTTTCTATTTAACACCTTTTTGTTTTTAAAAATCCACTAATCAGTTTAAGACTTACGAGTCAGCTTTTTGTTTCATAGGTTCTTTAAGTTTATTATCAAATTACTATTTTTGATTATGTAAAACATTTTTAAACAGTGGATACAAAAATTTTTTGTTAAAAACTATTGGTAGAGGTACAGTTTTCTCTTGTTCTCGCTAGTGCGAAAATATATTTTTATTTTTTCGTTAACCCTCCTTTTTGTATTATAGACCAGTGCAGAAGCCCTTACAAGGGGTAAAAAGAGAAAACAAAAAAATAGTAGAATAAAACCTATTAAAAAGGTAAAGAACATAACAAAAATTAAAGAAAAAATGTGATTTATGATTTAAGGTTGGGAAGGGAAGAGAGTGGAAAAAACTTAAATGGCAAATTTGCTGACAATAAAAAAATCTACAACTTTTGTATTTACGCTTTCCTCACATAATCTTAAAATTTATATAAAAATTTAAATAACCAAGTTTTTATTTTTTTTATCTTTTACAAAAAAATGTTTACATATTTTGGCGAAAACGTACCTTTGCCTATCGCACACACGCTGTAATTTCTTTGGTTTAAAATATTTATTTTTTCACATTGTTTTAACTTAATATATATCCAAAAAGTACCATTATTTTTAATTAAAAATTTACGTGTTACAATATCGTCATTTTAAAAAAATCGGTTGTCTTTTGTTTATTCAAATCTCTACTTTCTGATGGTGTCAAATTAATTAATTTATTTTTAGGATTAATCATAAAATTAAATCTATACAAAAAAGAACAGCAGATTTGCAAACGATATATAATTATTAATTTAAAAAACACAGAAATAAACGAACATAAAAGCGGCTTTGCGGTAGCAGCTAAATTTCAGGTTTGGAGTAATTAATTTTTGATTTACAGCATAAAAATTTACAACGTCTGTTCCTTTTTGCAAATTGCTCTGGATAAATTAAAACCGGTTTTATGACAATCCGCTTGGGCAGCAGAACGTAGTATACAATAAAACGCCCTACACTAAAACGTTTTCTAAATGGGCGATTTTATGCCTGGTTCCAAATTAGTAGATTTTTATTTTATAATACTAAAAATAGGTAGTAAATGTTTAAATTTAATTTAAATAATAAAAGTCTATTACTGCATTTTAAGAACAAAAAAATTGGAGACCTATGTTAGTACAGACTTTATCTTAAAACTGCTGAAAAAACGTGTGTTAAATTTAATGCACATAGGGGACTGGCGGGCAATGGGAATATGTTAATTTTAACATTAAATAACAAATATACAAAATATTTTAGAACTTTGGGATCAATCTTTAAGGGATTATTTAGTGCAACAGTAGAAAACATTTGAGTATAGAAATCCATGTCCGGAAAGTGTCACTACGGCACTACGGCCCTAAAGCGCGCCAAAATTTAGAAAGAAGTTGAATTGCCCAAATAGGATTTAATGGCTTTAATTTTTGCCTTTTTTACAAAATATTGTCAAAACAATTACTAAATAAAATATAATTAATTAAATTAATAAATTAAAATGAAAACAATTATTAAATAAAAAATTAAATAAAATTTTAAACATTGACATTTTAAACAATTGTTGTGATGATATCATGTACATGGCGCCCTTTCGTTGACCTTGATTCTTGATTTAAATTTTTTAAACAAATTTAATGGTAAATGTAAATAATGGTTAACTTGATTCGTTTTGGAGATACAATGTATTTTTCAAAATTTGTCAATTTGAGCAGACACTTGTAACTCGCTTGATATTAGAGATATGAAAAAATGTAAATAGGAAAGTTTTGGGAATTTTTCCGTAGAGTTCAGCGGTGTACCTATATTTTTTCCATTGACTTTTTATTTCAAGTTATAACACAAAGCTGGGTTCTTGAAATTGAACACCCTGTAAATTTTTTCATCAGTCAAAAGTCTTCTTAAAAGCTATAATACCACATTTGATTTATTTATTTTAAATAGTTTCGGAAATATGACAATCATCAGATTTTTTTTACAAAACACCCTGTATATTATAATACCGTTACATAGATATTTTAAGAGGGCTTAACTCGACCTTTCTATTAATAATGAAATATACAGGGTGTTTCATTAAAAAAAACAATTTTGTGTTATAACTTTAAATTAAAAGTCAACATAAAAAATATAGATACGTCCCTAAATTTTACGTAAAAATCCTTAATACTTTTCTATTTACGTGTTTTTTCTATCTCATGTATCAAGCGAGTTACAAGTGTCTGGCCAAATTGACAAAATTTGAAAAACATCCTGTATCTCCAGAACAAATCAAGTTAGCCATGATTTACTTTGACCATTGAATTTGTTTCAAAAACTGAAATCGAGATTGCGCAATCACATTTGTTCTATTTCTTTTGGTTTTCGCTGTAACCTGCAAGGTCAACGAAAAAGCGACACCCTGTACAAAAGGCAAAAATTAAATTCATTAAATTCAATTAAAGCAATTCATCGTCTTTCTAAATTTGAACGCGTCTTTGGGCTGTAGTGCCGTTGTGACACTTTTTCCGGACATGGGTCCCTATACTTAAATGTTTTATACTGTTGCACTAAACAACCTCTAGAAGTGTGATCCTATAAATCTGATACACCCTGTATATTTTGGTCATATCTATTCATAGCTTTATCTAATGATTTTTAGATGAATAAATGTAATAATTATAGTTAAATACTAACAAAAATGTATGTCTTCGTATAGAATTTTTATTTTTTTCTAAGTCAAAATTATCCGTTTTTCTACCCAGAACAGGCAAAACAAATACTTATTAAAACTCACATATTAATCAAAGCAATTTTTAAAAAATATAAACCGCTTCCGAATATAAAGAATAGGTTTTATGTATCAACTCTTTACAGACTTTACTACTCTACACTCTAACCAATCTTTCATTGGCGGGTCAATAATAATTTTTTTTTAGGCGGAATCAGCATATAGGTAAAACGTCACAATTTTTCCTTTAAGTTTTTTATTTGTTTGTTACGTTTTCGCGTTTTCTTTTTGTACCGAAAGAACCAGAATTATCAAATTAACCTTTTCTTGTTTACCTTATTTACTAAACAGAAATTATCCGTTTTGCCCGTAGGGTGGTATATTAACAAATCAATAAATTCTAATAAATTACCAAGATAAAAACAAAATAGGTTATGTGATTCTTTAAAAAGAAGCTAAAAATATTTCGGTAGATCCTAGCTACGAGATCGAACCAATCTTCTTAACAAATAATCAAACCGTTCGCGTAGAGGAATCTAAAATAAATATTGGGATACATATTTAATGTGCCCAACAATTTTATTATTTATCTGATCAATACCCCAGATTGATGGGAAGACTGGTGCGAATCAGAAGCTAGAATTTACCAAAATATTTTTAGCTTTTAGTAAATAATTAGTCAATAAAACCGTTAATTGTATTTTTTTCTTTATCTAATTTATTTTTAAGTTTTAAGTTTTATTGTTGGTTAATACTTTTTATTTTATTAAGTTTATCTAGTGGGTTACTATAAGTGACCAAAACTAACCAATGATTTAATATGGAGGTAGTTGTGAAAAATATGTAACTCGCCATTTTTTGGTGGCGGCCACCTTGTTTTTTTTCGTAGTGAGCTCTAGTCTACCAATCAAGCATTTTTCTTGATACCCATATTGAGGTAGTTATAAAAAAATATGCAATTAGCCATTTTGTGGCGGCGGCTATCTTAAATTTTAATTTTTTCATAGTGAGCTGTATTCTACCAATCAAGCACTTTCATTTGATACCCATATTGAGGTTGTAGTGAAGTAATAAATAAATAAATAAATAAATAAATTAATTAATTAATAAATAAATAAATAAATAAATAAATGAATAAATAAATAAATAAATAAATACATAAATAAATAAATAATTACATAAATTATAAAAAAATATATTAAATTAATAAATTACAAACAAGTTAAGTTAAACGGTTTAAAAATGACTTAATTATTTATTTTTAACTTATTACATACTAGCCGACCCGTGCCCACTTTTTGCCGTTTACTACATTTTTCTTTGAAATTATTGTTCAATCATATTAAAATATGGCCTATATCATTTCCGGAAGTCTATTCGGCTATCATAAGCGCCTTTTTGTTTGCTTTTTATTATTTTTTTCTTTATTTTCTCTGGGCTTCTATAAAAATAAAAAGTCTTCGTTTGCGCATAATCACCTTCAAAATATGACTTATGCAAACTCCTAAATAGTAAAATTTCAAATTTCGGTTCAGTATTTTCGATGATTAGCGACTACAAACAAACAAACAAGGTTACAAACTTTACCTCTTTATAATATCTGTATTGTAATAAAAAAATATGATCTACAATTTGTTTTAACCACATTAAAATAATGACTGTCAAAAATTTAAATTTTGTCTTTAAATTTTCATAGTTGTACACAAAACGTGCTTTACCGGTGCCTTCGGGGGCGGTAGGTGCAGTTATATAATAGATTGTAAAATGGCAGTTTACTATTTTTCTATCGACTTACCATCGATCAAAAACGATTATTTGTTTTCTTCGCCCTCTCCATCTTGCCGGTCGGAGGGGGACCTCTCTCTCTCTCTCTCTTTTTTTTTTCCTATGCGTATTGATAAATGTTTAATGTTTCAAGCAGTGAAAGATAAAAGTTTATTAAAAAGTTTTAAATAACCTTTTATTTGCAACTTTTTTGCTCCTTTATAGAAAAAAATTAACCTACTTTAAACACCCCTTAATTTTGATTTCCGGAAAAACCAAAAAAAAATGTAAAATCTGGGTAATTGCTTTATTATGATTTCCTCTAAACCCAGGTTAATTAGGTCTTTGTTAATAGGGACTGAGTAAATGAGAAATTTTAATAACTTCATAAAACAAGGTCCGCCTCAAAGGTGACCCGTTTATCTTGTAAAGTATTTAAAGGAGACTTGTGATTGCTGGGTAAAGTTAAAAATTATTCCTTTTTACTTTTAAAAGTTTAAAAGAGATAACAAGAAACTTTTTTTTTGCGTAAAAGTAAAAATATTCAGGTATTTTTTTAATCACCGACCTAAAGCTCTGTTAAATGCAGTGTCGGACTGTGCCACCGGGCAGCATTTTTCCATTCCCTATATGGTTTAGGCTACATGGTGCGTTATTCGCATAGGAATTGTTTAATCAACCCTGACATTGGGTTCTCTATTAGGTAAGCGCGTGTTAAAGATGCGATTGTTAACAAGCAGATAGCTGTAGCGCCGTGTGTATCGATTTTTAAGCTTTTGACATGACATAACCACAATATTGGTGTTTTTACTTTATAATTATGACTGGTTGTGTTTGTTTGTGAAACAATTAATTGTATTGTTTTGAGTAGCGGATTCTCTAAAAATATACATTGTATAACGAATAGCGACAAATTGTAGTTAATGTGCGATGAAGGCCCAGTTAAGGAATTAAAAAAATAACTTACCAAAACTAATTACGATCTTCCTCCTGTACTCTGTCTTCAAAGTTTTGTTACTTGATATTATTCGAATATTTCTACCGAAGTAAGAGTATAGGTTGGTTAAATTTTTGGGTCAAACAAAACAACGCTCAGAGTGTTTGCTAACCTAATAGGGTACGCAATGTCACATATGATTTAGCAATTTCTATACGATTAACGCACCATGTAGCGCAAAACATATAGGGAACCATAAAATGCCACCGGGCAAATGCCCGGTGAGCCAATTTCTGTGGGCCACTGAGTGTCAAATTACCCTGTACAGTATGAAATAAAACAAATTAAATATTAAAAACATTTAAAATCCCCGAAATTATTCATGTCCTTTAAATTATTTTTGCAGTGAAATGTGTGTTCTTGTAGTCATATTTTAATGGCAGGATTGCCAATTTTATAATATATTCGTGTTTTATTTGTCTAACGCTACCCCGATCTGTGTAAAAAAGAATCCAAATACTTTGAAAAAACTTAAAATGTGGGCTTTATCTTAGCATCTGTTAAGAGGGGGCGAATTGTAAAAAAAAAAAAGTCTTTGTGTTTGCAATAAATAAGAACTGTTTAATTGTTATTAAAATATTTGGGACAAAAATAATGCGTAATAAAAAAAAAATATTACACAAGTATATTTACCTTTTATTGGCTTATTCTGATATATTGTGAATAAAAATTTTTTGACATTTTCTTGCACTCAAGTAAACTGGAGCTATACTAAACTCGAGAAATTGAAGTTTTTGTGACAAAAATTATTTTCTGAATCAAAACAAAATATACAGGGTGTAACAGAATATTGCTAAGTAAATTTAAGGGTAGAGTCTACATCAAAAAATATAATTAAAAGTTTATTTTAACATGGCTCCACAAATTTTTCATTTTTAAAATATAGGATGTTAATCTTTACTAATAGCTGAAAAATTTTGCGAAGGGTATAAATTGGTAAACCGGATATAAACCCTATTAAAATAGGTATTTAGTGTTGTTGTTACATATTTGCTATTAAAATAATATAAAACCAAATATTAAAGGAAAAGTCTTGAAAAATGCCTTTTTATGGTCAAAAAATATGAAATAGGGTTATTTTTTTGCTTAAACTAGGTAAATAAGATACTAAAACATTTTTACGAGGCCCAAAAAGCCCTACTTTTATTTGCTTAATCTAAAGAAAGCATACAAATTATAAGCAATTAGTGGCGTACCATTTTTTATAAGAAATATTCTTTAGTTGCTACCTCTTTAATGCCACTAATAACATTGCAAAATTAAAACAAAATTAGTTTAAAACTATTTAAGATATTTAGAAAAAAATTACACAGTGTTTTACGAACCTGTATTTTAGTACAGTTTATTATAGTTAAATATGTTTTTTTTTATATATATAGTTAAAATATTTTAAATTTTAGATTCTGCCGTTATACTCTTGTAACTAAACTTTTTTATAAAAGTTGGTAATTTTTGCGATTTTTAATTTTTCTTTGCAATTTACTCAAAATTTAAGAATGTACGGGCAAAACTGACTTCAGATTGGAAAAGAGACATAGAAATACTATCTTCGGTTAAAAGTACTGGAGCTGTGTTATTTTTACACTTTATGGATATCTATTAGAAAAACGTATTTTTAAAAATTAATTGCTTAAAAACTTAAAAAAAAGTTTTGTTGCTTCTTTCTACATTGTAAAACAATATGCATTTTTTTAAAGATAACTTTACGTAATGAGTAAAATATATAAATTATTTTATAGCACTGCGAAACCTCTAAAACCATACACATTGAAAGAAATAAATAGGAGCAGATAAAAAAATACCATTTAACAATTACAATGAAAAAATACAGAAAGGGGGCCTATGGACATCATGGTACGGTGGGAGGGCGAAAGGTTCACATTTTTAAGGACGTTTCTTTTTGCTCTCCAAATTTTTTCCACAAAAAATATTTATTTACTAAAATGGTATGACCCCGACTTTACCTTCCGCCTCGGGCCCCAACACCTTAGCTACGCCACTGATACTACTACACATTTTTAGCCTATATCTGTGCTAACTTAACAGGAAGCTGGAACTGTTAGCGATTTATCATCATTGGTTTGAAAAACACAAACGTTTATTTGGCAGATAAAATAGTTAGCCACTAAAAAGCAGAAAGCTCTAGCGATTTTCTTTTAATTTCTGCCGATTTTCCGGACCTAAAATATGTTATTAAAACAGCATCCCAATGTCGATAAATTTTACTAACAGCTACTTTGTACGAAATGCCTAATTTTAAACATAGCAATATACCTTTTAACATATTAAATTCAGAGCTGAAAACCTAATCCTATTTTAGAAATCGGATATTCTAGCTTTGAGTTCACCTTAAAATAATTTAAAATATAGGTGCATACACGTGCTTTCAGCAGAAAATTTCAACATGAGTTCATTTATTTAATGCACCTTAAACTTTAATGTATATTTTGGTACCAGTTTGTTTTGTTAAACAGCTTAATAAACTAAAATTAGAATGATTATACAGTGTTATTCCTTAAACCCAAAATTATTTGGGTACACGATAATGAAACCGCTTTTTCTAAAACAAAATAAAGAAAAAACCCAGGAAAAATCCAAAATATTGAAAATGAGTAATTAAAAAAAAAACATAAATTAACGTTTAAGTGGCAAGTATGTCACCGTTGTCAAAATAAAATTAATCCTTTCGCGACGGCTGACGCATCCTATGCGACACCGATAAAAGTGCCGCCTGGACGGATGTCGCATGTGGTCGACGGCATGTATACGGTCTCCTGGACGACTGTCGGTTTGGTTGCGACGCATATAATTTTGAGACTTGGTATACAGACTGCTGTCGCACCTTTGCGTTCACTGCAAACTTACCAGTCAGGCGGTTGACGCATGCGGTCGACACTGTCGATTAAATGCGACATCCGGCAACTTCGCAAATCTAAAGCCATGTACAGACTTGGACACAATCGGGACAACATTGTCGACCGACTGTATCTTGTTCAAAAAATTTTTCAGCAACAATGTTAGCCAACATTTGCAGATACAAGTATTTTGCGTCCACACTAGTTTTAAAGCTCGTACAAACCAACCAATGTTTTCCAGATTAAGGACTTAGACAGCGATAGTTGATTTCCGATTAATTAATCTTTTCTAAGGACTGTGATGTTGGACTTTGCATGCCTTGTTTTAAAATTTATCATGAGGAAAAACATTTTTAGTTATAAAAAGTAAAAGTATGTATTATGTTATCTTTATTTTATTATATTATTGTAAAAATGATATTTTTTGTTTAAAAATTGACAATCAAAAAACATGCTTTTTACGGTTTACTACCTAAAATTTTACTTCAGAGCGATGTCACATAAGGTGGACAGCCGGCTGTGCAGCATGATTTAAATCTTTGTCCGTACGGTACGAATTCTCGGAAAGGGTTAAATAAAAAAAAATGGTTAACTAATATTTGGATCAAAAGTTT